>JAOEGS010011918.1:94512-112287 GCA_025447755.1 Corythornis vintsioides | reverse complement strand
GGAAAAATACTTAGTAAAATACTCGCTTTGACCCCAACAAGGAAAAGAAAAAAAAAAAAAAAAAAAAAAACAAAAAAAAAAAAAAAAAAAAAAAAAGGAGGAGGAGAAGAGGAAGAAAAAAATCAATACAAGCTGTCTTCAGTTTAACCAGAATGTTACGGTGAATAGGTTTATGAAACCTCCAGTAAGGAAGAGCACAATTGCTCCCACAACAGCAGAGTTGCTAAATTTTAGTGCAGTGTTACTTTCTTACGTGTCATATAACAAAAAAGGAAATGCAGAAGGAGTTCTTACTGTCCAAGGACAGGACTTGTGTTAGAGTGCAAAAATTACTAACCTGGAATAAACTAATCTGATCTAATATAGTGACACTGACAGACATCACTACTATACACTATATAAGAAAATATAAAGCCTACCACACACATAGGAGCAAAAATAAATAGGGGTAATAGGAAGTATCTCTTCCCATCTCCCTCAGCAAAAAGATTTATGGTCTGAAAGAAGTAGAAGAAGGGTTTACACCCTAACAAACCTTTTTGGTTAAAGTAATTGGGTTGAAAACTACACCAAATCATAGATGTGTATATTTTCTTGATACATAGCCCAGTCAGCTTAATGAACACTGGCGAACCCCTGTCCTTGCTGGTTATCTTGTAGCGGGCGGTCCCACGGGGAAATTCCACCTTGCATGAAAACAGAGTCCAGCTCTTGATTTCTCTCTCTTCCTTACATAGATACCTAGATATTCTATTCGAAACAGCTGCGTGATCCTGTCTGACAAAAATGAGACAGATACCAAGATACAGAAATAGGGGGTAGGGAAAATAAGCAGATGGTCTTGTTTTACTATGCAGGTGCTGTTCAGCAATTTTTCCCACCAGTGAAGCTGCTGTATTTTGCACAATGTTTTCCCAATTCACTAGACAATCAGGAACAGAACAACATGAATGCTCTGTTCTGCTACGATGTGCTGAGGCAGCAGGTTATCGCTGGTGACTCTGAAGCTTGCTGACATCTGACATGAATTCCTGGCATGCTGACTTTTTAAAAATCGATGGGGACAGACCTCAGAGTAACAGAAATAGCTGTGAAGTTTAACACTGCTGAAACTGTTCAGGCTTGATTGGCTGTTGAACATGGAAGGTCAAAAAGAGGAGCACTGGATCCTCATCAGTAGGAACAGAAGCAGATTATTATGGGGAAAAAAAAAAATCACTCTGAAGTTTCATAGCTTACTGTTCCTGTGAAATAGCCGAGATCAGGAGATGCATAATGTGCAGCAGACCTCTTCTTTATTAATACAACCTTAAGCTAAGGATGAAAAATGTATATTGGCACACAGAAGGGCTCAATGGAGTGTTACAAAACCATTGCTTGACCTCCATTTTTGATAATTTTAGAGCACTTCCTAAAAACTTCTGTTAAAAGAAGCACTTTACCCATAGCCAGATTGTTGATGCTGATTAGCTTTCACTCTTTGGAGTGGAAGTGGGGAGGGAACTGTTAAGCTTCAGGACAGAAATACTTACAAATTTAAGTTTTACTTAAAGCATGGACAGAGCCTTATTACTTGTTCTGTTGCAAACCAATTAATAACAGAAGCATCACTTCAATCTAGACCAAATCACGCAGTAAAAACTGCAAAACACCTTACTACAGGATTGAATAAGCACAATTCATCCTGATTGTTTATACATATGAAGGAGGCTCACAGAGGGAAACGTTGAGCCAATGGAAATTTAAAGAGAGGTCAGCAAATCTGTTTGAAAACCTTTGAGAAAACACAAAAAAATTACATTGTAACTTTCCAAACACAAACGGGAGTAAATTAGAACAATATATAAAAACAACAGCAAACATTTATGTAATTGTAAAAAGAAGTTAAAAGTATCCTTGTGAAAACAACAAACAATTATGGCTGCATAGAATAGTCTCACCCTAGTACCTGCCATCCAAGTGATCTGGAAGCACTTTAAAAGGTTTAATAAGGTAAGATTCACTTGACATACAACTCTGGTTATGTTGCCTAAAAGGAAATAAAAGAATCTGAAAAGTAAATCAAACTGGGCTGAAATCTCCTAACTATGAGATTGGTTAGCAGCATGAGGCCCCACCACATACTGGGGCTGCCATGGTGCTCCCAGCTGCAGCAGTCTCTGGAACTACAGTAGTTCATCCTTGTAACAATATTCTCTTTGTGATTATGCAAAAACATGTATTGCTGAAAACGATTAGCCATTAAGAGGCAAATCAGGTAGCTGCCTAACACAGAGTCAGCCCCTCTCTCCCACTCATTCTGCCCAGGATCCAGATGTGTGGAGAAGCCAGCTGTGGTGAATGTGTCCCCTGGTTGCAGCAATGGCAGCACAGCAGCAGAACTTTCTGCCCAGGTCCTCTGCAGCCCTGCAGAGCTGGAGGAGCCCTACAGAGCAAGGAAGAGATTGGGAGTTAATACTCTGCCATATGGGGAAGACAGAAAAGAAATAAACCTACCCACAATCCTCTGGTGCAACCCACTGACTGCCAAAAAACCACAAAGAATAACCAACCACTTCTAGCCTCTGTCTGTCTTCCCCTAAAGCTTCTTCAGACGTTGCCCCTGGACCTCTCATGGACAATTCCCTAATCAATTCCCCAACTCCTAATCAAAACCCTGCAGTATCTCTCAGCCTTCTTCCCCCAAAAGCCAGTGACCTCACCCAGCCTTGGGCTCATCTCTGACAACTCGTCATCACCACATGTGCTGCCAACCCAACAGTGAAGACAAACTGGCTCATTTGTCTTTACTTGTGGGGCAACAAAATTTGGTTTTGCCTACCTAGCTGAGAAGACTCAACATGATTCTGCTGCTGAACGTTCTGACAAAGGGACAATATAATATTTGGAGGTAGGTGGAAAACGGATGGTAGGAACTGCCAACACAGGAAAGGAGTGAAAGCTTTTTTATCAGTGTTTTTCAGTAAGACTTTGCTCTTATAGATTAAATAACAGCATCATACTTTAGAATGCAAGTACTATAATAATCATATTAATACACTTTACTGAAATTGAGTAAAAGGACATTGTCAAGTGCTTTTATACAGTTTCTAAAGTAGGCATTTCTCTCTCCATTGATTGTATAATAACCTCTCAACAGTTTGAAAATATATCTCTTTCTCTACTTGTTCTCTCTAACACTCACTGGTAAATGGTTTCTGCAGTTAGAGAGCATAAGCCAGGACGGCAGTGGACTTCTCAGTGCAGTAGCAGTCAAAAGGTGCATCAATGGCAGCAACCAAAGTCACAAACAAATCATTAGCTCATGTTCCCTCAACTGCTGCCTCCATTTTCACAAGCTTGTGGGTTGTGTATTAACAATATTTATTTAACTTCTCCCTTCAACTGTCTTTTTAATTATTCTGAAAAGGAAAATAAAATAAATAAACATTTTTTTCCACAAAATTCATATTGTGCCATGCATGGAAGCCAAATTCTGCATTTTGCAATTTTGTTCCCCTTGTAAGAGAGGGGATTCTCTTTATGGACTCTCTTCTCCACCTTTCACCATCTTCCAGCTTCTGAAGGGTTCTGCTCTTAAGAAGCTGTACAGTCTGAGAACATACGCCTGCATTTCCCTAAAGCATATCAGAGAATAAGACACCACATTTATCCGAGAGAGGGAACAGGCATTCTGGAGAGGACTTACTGAGCTCCTTGTGAAGTTAGGCCCCTTACTAGATATGGTCAAGGATATAAACAGGGTGGTGAAACTTTGAGCATAATGTCTGTAAACTCCTTGCCATGTAAAATACCTGCATAATAGACCTGCCAAGTGCATCTGAAGTGGCTATTTGAGTCTCCTAGTAAATCACCCATTCAATGTACTTCCCATTTAAACACCCAATGACTGGAGATTCACTGTGGTGAAATTACCTTATCTAAAAATATCCCTCCTAGGGAAGTGCCTCATTTATTTAGTCAGAGAACTTTCTTTTGAACATTATTTTGTTCGCTACTATTAAATCAAACATTTTAAAGGAAAACCAGTGGAAGCATATAAAAACAGAATGATAATTTGCCACACAGGTCTCTGAGTGATTTTCAAACTCAAAGAAAAGCTACTTTCTCCTTTAAAGTACAACAATGTAATTCTCCAGTAAGTCATTCCTATTTAGGTTTGCACAAAACAAGTCCAGTTGCAGTACAGCTCTTCCTCATCTACATTCTGGGCTTACTCCTGTACTTCTGTCAGAGCTGTGGGAGGAAAGAGAGGAACGTTTTCTGCAGGTTCTAAAATTACAAGTTTCTAAAGGCTGAAGCTCTTTCACAGACACAGTAATAATTTTCCAGTGACCACTCAGGGATATTCACTTTGCAAGATATCTGCGGATGACTGCCTTGATTCAGGGTTTATTTTTTGACTATCAGATTTTAGAAGGTTCTGGATACAATATGCCAACAACATGAAATCAATCCCAGATACTGGAGGAGAAAAAAAACAAAAAAGATAAAAAAATAGGCAATTCTGACTGATTTGACAACATGGTGATGGGCCAGAACATGTAATACCCTAAGCAATATCTTCCTATTTATTTTTAGAAGCACCAGACACTCTTTTTGAATAATACATTCAACATATCCATTGCAAAATCTGTGGAAGAGGTACATGTTCTATGTCTCCAATGTCCCTGCAGAGCCTCTTGATTCCTCCTAGTGCCAGACACTTCAACTAACCAGAGCATCACACTTCCAAGCATGGCTCTTTCTGGAAATGAGAACAATTCACTGCCACTGAAATATCAGACTCCTCTTTCAGGTAGTATGTCTCCCACTTAAAATAAAATAAAATATATGGTAGATGACATTGAAATACAGCACAATAGAAAAAGATTGATTTAAGCATGATTTTAAAATAAAACTGGTTTTGGAAGACAAAATCACACAGTAAAAGTGTCCTTTTCTTATTTCTGCTTCGGTAAGACAGTAGATGCCATGCATAATACAGACTTTTTGGCTCTGTGCTGTTGACAGCATTTAAGAAAACACAAATCTCAAGGAACCAAGAAAACTTCAGATTTTAAATTCTAGGAAACCCACCAGATGGGACTGCCTTAGCGTGAGGGATAAAGAATGTGACTATAAATGTCATCATTTGAAGCTTTACCTCAAATTGAAAGTTTAGAAGCAATTGAATTCATCCATTTAGAGAAATTTGGAGCAGAGGCTCCACTCTACACTTTAAGAAATAAACAAAAAGGACCTATCAGTCCCCAGGATTTCAAGGATAGAGGGTTATTTCAAGAGTGGTGAATTCTGAATGCTTAGAGGCATAAGAGCTTTTACTGTCAAGTGATGATTTATAACACATGAGCAATGAATAAACCCAGTGAAAATCTGGGTTGAGCAAGAACGAATCCACTTACAATATAAAGACCCATGTTCACTAAAAGTGTGAAATGGTGACAAAGTTTCTCTGCTAGCAATAATGAATTTGAAAAGGAGAGAACTGTAGTAGCAATCAAAAGTCCAGAGTCACATGCATGTCTTTGTTCCTTTGTAGCCTTAGGTGGTGGGTTTGGAAACTACTTTACGAAGTCTACAATACTCCTAGACCTGCCAAAGGTACAAAGCTTAAAATTCTTCAGATCCACTCCTAGATTTCCCCAAAAAGGGGCACAGTGAGAGCAGCCAATGCACAAGTTTCAGGGGAGGCACGACGTTGATAGTATCTTCAGAGGTACTGGATGGTGCACAGCATCACCAGGGAAAGCTAATGTGCCTCAAACAGCACATCACAAACATCCAAGAGAATCCTTCTGGTCTACACTGCAATCAGGAGCAAGACAAGATGATTTAAAGACACGTAGTCTTCTCTTCCACAGGCCTTTAAGTCCTTATAGTACATTACAGTCAGTACTTTTTTTCTCACAATTCAGTGTTTAATTCCTTATAGTACATTACAGTCAGTACTTTTTTTCTCACAATTCAGTGTTTAATTCATATTTCCCTCCAGACCAACAGTGACTTCAGTAAGTAAGTAAAATTTTTGTATCTTTCTAAATAGAATCAAAGGAACCTAGACCAGAAAATCTTAAAATGAGCAAGTAAGTTCAGGCAAAATAACTTCCTTAGTACTTACACCTGTTTATGTAGATAAAAATAAATATGTTCCACATCCTTTTTTTTTAAAAAAAAAAAAGAAAAAACAAAAAACAAACCAACTTCATTTGCCCATTGAATTGAAATATAACTTGTTTTCTTTTATTTGGTTGCTTGATAATCTGGAATATCCTCCATAATAACCTGCCAGGCAGCAGCTCAGGGCACAGTAAGACATTTTTGTTTCAGAGAGTTAAAGCTCTATATTTGGATTTCATAGTGGTTAATTATTGCAGAGAGCATTCTGAGAAATTTCCAGGTTGGAGTAGCTGTTTAGCACTCATGAATTAATTGACTTTAATATATAACAAAAGTCAGTTACCCAGCTGAGGAGGCTGGTGCACAGCTCTTTACCTCAGAGTCTGTCACCAAGTTGTTAGAGCACATTCTGCCAACAAAGATGCCACCATTCAGGCTGGGTTAGGGAGCAGGATCAGGGCTGGAGACTCAGCCCCTTCTCACTTGTTTCTAAAGGCAACCTGTAATATTGGGCTCTCTGTACTTGAGTTCCCCACCCCTCAAACAGGGATAATACAGTGACAAGATCTGTGAAGTTCAGTTACTGTGAGAAATGTGAGAACAGAAACCCCTTGACACTGAGGACAACTTCTGATGTCAGAAATCCAGGGACCTGCTCTCCACAAGCAGTGCATATCATGCTAGAGAAACCACTCTCTAAAAGAAAGCAAGAAAGCACTGTCCTTTACTGGCCCCTTTGATTTTATCACCTGTCACAGGATCAAGTGGTCCTTTCAAAATTTGTGAGAGTTGAAATATTATGGCCCCACAACAGTAGACAAGAAAAATGACCCTTTTTTTTTTTCTCAATGCAAGCGGGAGACAAGCAGAAAAAAAAAAAAAAATCACATTTGTAAAATCTTTCTTTTCAAAATTAATTCTGAGGACAAAACTACTACAAGTAAAATATTTGTCTCTGCTGATTTGTTATGTTTGTGACATTGACTCATTCTCTCTGAAGCTGGCTTTAGGTATTAAAACCATCAAATGTCATCATGCTATCTTTTCTGACCTCTAATTCTGCTACTGACTCAGAAAAGAAAATATCCTGATTATGTAGTTACCATTAGTTTCTATTAAGAAATCCGACTGTCAGCAACAAAGACTGAGAATTAAAGCAATGATAATATTAGGTTTTGCTTTATGCTTTTTCACTTACAAGCACTAAGATTTTCATGAGACTGTTCAAGGGTATGTAAGAGAAATCCGGGGTTTTTTTAGTTTTGTCTAATGCATTATCTATTTGTATAGAACAGTAATGAAAAGTATGTGAATATGTTACTCAATCTGGGTTTGTACAGTCAGCCTTCTTCAGGATTTCTGAATAGCAGTGACATTCCTTTATAGACTTTTTTTTTTAAGACTGTTCATTTGTATTTTTCTATTGCAAGGAAAACTTGCTTGTGGATCACAACTCTGCAGTGCCAGGAACAGAACAAAAGACAAGTCACCATTCTGCAACCCAAAAGACAAGCTACATTGCCCTTTGACTTGGAGCTATTTGTCCTGAAACGTCTATTTATAATAGAGGAGTGGATAGCTGGAAATTCATGAATGAGAAACAGAAACAGACATGATTATAAAAAGCAGCAGCAGAAGCCCAGACAGAGATGACGTCTTTGTTCTGAGAACAGGAAAGGAAAGTACATGACAAGAGTTTTTGGAGAAAGCACTACCTGGATAGGTGCTCAGATCTCAACAGAGTCAAGACACAAACCTCTCAGCAGTTTTCATCACTAAACAGGTTGTACAATAAACACGTTAGATGCACCCTATATCTTGGGTATATTGTGGTTTTCCCACCTCATAAAAAGGACTCTCAAGACCTCACATTTTATCTTCATTCCAAGGACAAAAGGTTTGTTGACATAACAGAACAAATCATATCAGAGCAAGCATGCACCTACTCCATCTCAAGAGTTGCATAAAACTGTTGTCTTTTAAGAAGCTGTTCTGCATTATATATATACATACAGAAATACATGTGGAAGAAGAAAAGACTGACATCCAAATTGGACAACTAGGCATTCCAGAAGTGTATGAGCTTAGTCTATTTTATTTTATCTTTTGTCTTTGTGGTCAATTGTTGTTATATTCCGGAAAACAAAGAAAAAAAGTTAATGAAGTGTGACACTTCTGAGGAGCTGATCACCAAAAGTGCAAGGTGGGGTGACCTTACTTTATTAACACTTAGAAGATGTGTGATTAAAGGCATATTACAGGACTACGTACTCACATTAGAAAGATGCTACTGTTTCTAACTTAAAATCCAATTATTCACCCGATAAAATTCCATGCTTTTTACAGCATGGAAATTCAGTTCTCTTAATGAGGACCAGTAATTGTAGATTCAAAGACTGCCCAAACCAGTCAGCAGGAGATAATATGTAATATGTAACCACAGGAAAAGCAAACTGGAAAAAGAAAGACCACTGGCTTTCATAAATCATTTTTTGACAGGAAGGTTATTTATCATGGGAAATAAGCTTAATCAATAATAGAGTGAAACAACCTTAATAAAAAAGGGAATCAAGCTCTGTTCTGTTAGAGCATTATAATTAATGTGGGTAGGGGGAGTGAGAAGAGGCAGAAAGAATTGTTACAGAGAATTGTTATTATCCTGACAAATGGATTCTGGATTGTTCCTAAAAGTTCATTTTCACCTAGCAGCTGTGAAGGAGAAAGTACCAAGAATCGCATTTTATTTTCCAAGAAGTAATGAGAACTTTTGAGGGAGGTGCCCAATTAAGGAAGATTCACTCATGTGATTAATATATTTTTGTCTGATTTCAAGTGAATGACATACCTAATCATAACTGTATTAAAAATTAGCTCCCTTAAAAGGCATAGGGAGACCAAATTTTTTTCAATGTTTTGTTATATACAAACCAAGTGTTAGTTTTTCCAAAAGTCATCATTTTTGCTCTGGGTTGATTACTTTTACAAATATGAGAGGAAAAGCACTCAAGAGAAATTCTGGATGCTTAATTAAAAGAAATATTTTAATCTAAATTAATGCACAAACTGTTGTGGTATTTATAGCTATTCTTTTATTCAGTCACTTTTCATTTATCTGACTGCTTTTATAGGTAGGTGGTAATTCCATCAGATTTCGAAACAATTTAGCAAACTTATTTGAAAAACATTGTCCAACTTCATCTGCAAAGGGAAAAACCTACATATACCTATAATGTGAATACATATCCCAATCACATAATGTTTCTTAATCCACTTGGCCACAACATCGACAAGCAATATAAAAAAAATGAAACTGATAATGTTAAACAAAAAAATCTAACACAAAAATCCTATCTGAAGCAAAATTACAAAGTGAAAGAAATACCATCCTCTAAGGGAACCTCACTAAGGATTTCATGTAATTTTTTTTTTTTTGTGGAGGGTGTACAGTTACAGTAACCCCAAAAATATATTCACAGGGAAAAAGAAAGAACATACAAGTAAAGGTAAGATGATTAAAATGTGAGTGGAAAAATGAACAACAAATTGCCTGGACTGACTTAGATTCTGTATTTCCATTAAGAAGTCCAAACTTCACAAAACTCAGAGTTTATCCTAAACCATAAAGGTAACTCCCTGCAAGTTACCCACCCCAAATGATCTAGCCATTTAATAATTAACTATTACTTCTAGCTCAGACTTTTGAATTTCAGAAGAGCGGCTCCTTTGACAAGCCTCTCCTCTACAGGAGACACACTGTTCCTGTTCCCAAAGCCCTTCTGAGCTCCACTCAGTATTCTACCGAGTATTCACACCCAATCTACAGACAAACTGCAAGTCAGAAAAAGCAGAGCAGCAAAATAATTCTTATCCAGGAGATAGTTTGAAAGCTTCTTAAAGTGTTCCCAGACACTTCCCAGCCAGAAAAATATTATTAGGTATCTTATTCATTAGAAATTATTCAGCAGCTCGAAGATCTGGAAAGTCAATTGGTTTTAGAAGGCAGCTGTTGAAAGGAACAGAATTTTTGATGCTTTAATGTGAAATTCTTAACTTCTCTTTCTATCTCAGGATCAAAAAAAATGTTTTCAGGTAACTTTTTACACAAGAGACATCATATACTAATCTCAGCTTTTATTCTGCTTGATCCTATCAGGATTAAACAGGCTATGTTCCTTTTGACTTCAGAGAAGCAGGAGCAGGACCCCTATTCTTCAGGACCCAGTTATTTTTCCACTCCCAATTTGCATTAATTCAGTGTCTTGAAACTGGAGGAGTTAAATAGACATAAAGTGGTCGGAGAGTAATATAAATACTGGTTTTTCAAAGTGTTGTACCCTAGGCCAAATTATTCTTCAGGTTCCACTGGGAATAGTTTCAATAACCTAATGCAAAGAACAACTCCCAGAATCGAGCCTGTTCTTATTTCTCCATCCAGCACTGTCACCTAGCCATAGCTTCTTGCTCAAAATTAGATGCTCAGCATTTCTCCCATCATACTCTGTTTTACTGCACACCATCAAGGATGTAAAGCTGGGCTACCGTTAATTTAATTACATGGTAGGAAGGAGAACCGCACATGTTATTCCAATGTTATTGATAGTCAGTAGCAGCACCTACTGGTACCCTCATATATTCCCTCTGGAGAATGTCTCGCTTTAATCATGCGGCTGCAGCGGTGCAAACCCGCTTTCTATCTGCTCTTTTACAGCTTTGTGGTTAGGTATTTCCTATTTCTCTGTTCTAAAAATGCATGGACTCTGCTACCTACTGTAAATGTGCAAGAGTCACAGAAACAGAACTCAGTTCCATATTAGTATGCACTTTTTCACAGCAGCCGTTACAGCTGCAAAAGAAGAATCCTTGTTCTACTGGGAAAGACATGGCATAGTGATTGACCATTTCTTTTCCCAGCTTGCTTGCAATAAAACATCTATTCATAATGCATGTTTAGTGCTTCAGGTGGCATTGTTACTGTTCAAATAACCTACTCAGCATATAATGGTGGCTGGCACTTCATCTTCCTGAAAATGAATCTTGAAAACTTCTTGAATTTTATATCTCCTCCTGCTTTTCAGTGGATCCATAATTTTCTTCAGAAGATGAATTGTGGATAGCAGCACCGATGAGAATTAAAGTAGCAAGGTTCATGTCAAGAACATAGTCAGTAAATCAAAACCTGAAAGTAATGCCAGAAATTCAAAATTGTAGGCTGACAATATCCTAAGACAGCAGGTATGATGCAGTCTGGTAATGAAGTCATGAGGTTAAACATCAGCCTTTCATAGACCCCTCACATCCTAAGGTACCATAAACTTACACTCTTCCCAGTAACGATGGAATCTCCTTTTGTGCATATGGAGGAGAAGAAAGCCTCAAAAATATTCACCTTTAGAAGCAAGCATACTGATCCTATTTAACTGAAATCATTCACTAGCAAGACACGGAACACATATCCATTTATTGTATAAACATTTAAATAACACCTTTTGTTTTCTTGATGAATAACCCTGCCAAAATAATTTGTGTACCAATCCCATCACCTGTTATGTGAAGCAGTTATTCTGCTCCAGTAGTTGTTTCCTTATAACATCTGGAGGAGAGTGAAGACAGACAAGAAAGGTAGAAAACAGGATGCACATCCTATGCATTTTATATTTCTACCTTCGATTACATACCCATACTTCTTCTGTCATAAACATTTCTATTTCTCTGGTGACAATTTACACATAGGGGTAAATATTTAGTATGTTATGCAGGGATTTAGCTGTGTAATTATGTTAAATTCAACGGGAGCCTTGCAGTCATGTCTCTGTGCATGGCTGGACTCTTCACCTCTGCACAGTGCTTTAGGCTTTTGGGAGTGTCAGGCTCAAGGAAATTAATGGGCTATATTCTCATCTCAGTGCACCCAGATCTCTCCGTGTGGGATTTACGAGCAGAAGCCTACATGTGGCAAGGTAAGACAGTATTCTTAGTTTATAGAGATAACCACATTAAATCACAAAATGCTTAACATTAGAAAACCCACACCTATATGCAGGATGTTATTTTCCTCTTTTAACTGAGATCTTCCAATGTGCACATGAATTTAGTACTTGTGGAAACAGACTGCCAGCTCTAAACGTCATATTTTGCATTTGCCTAAAGAAGTGACACAGGACTGATGGCAGCAGCATGATTGTCCCCCTCAGAGTTCACCCAAGGCTTTCAACCTTGGCCAGGATAAGAGGGTAATTCAAACCTCTCGTCTATAACATCTTCACAGGTTTACTGACATTTCCCAGTGCAATGGTGAATTCTGTGGCATGTCAAATAGAGGTTAAATCAAATCCAGCAATTTTCTCCTGCTCTGATACATGCTTCCACAAGAGGAAGAATTTAACAAACCAGAGCCTTGGCTGATATAAATCAGCCCCATTCCACTGAAGCTAATGCAGCTGCATTGATTCACAGCCACTGAAGTCTTGGACTCCAGTCTCACAAATATGATAGAAAGTTCAATTTGCTAATGTAAACACATATTGGTGGCTTATCACATAAATTCATTCAGCAAAACGCATGAATCAGTACTGCTTTTTTAGTAATAAAATGCTATAAAAGGTAGGAATGCTTTGAGCTTTTAAAGAAGCCAATAATATATATACACCAGTCACCCAGTAATCCCGCAAAACACCATTGCCTTTCAAAACACCTTTTTTCCCTTAGTGTCCCTCTCCCAGTGCAAGACCAGAAATTGCACAACCACTCCTGTGACTATAGACAGCAAATTTAAAATACCCTTAATTGGAAGCTGAAAAAACTAAGCGTGCTGCACAATGGCTGAGACACAAGACTTATGGTTGTTTACTGTAACACTAAGACAGTCCCATTAACAAGAATGATGGGAAACTGCATCCTGGCATTATTCTTAGCAAAAGACTTGACAAATATGTTTTGTAAATGAAGGAGCTACAAGAGAGAAAACATATAATACACTTTCCCCCCCTTTTTCCCAGTGAAATGGTTGCATGTTTAATGCTTTATACATTATTCAAGGCTCCATTTTCCAGGGTTCATCAATACCCTAGTCCACAGCAGCTAGAAGCTTGTAACAACTGACAAATGTATACAAAACATGCTGCTTAACCCAAGAACAGTGGGTCAGAGAACAAACAGGAAAAATTACTGTCTTTGCTATATTACTGTTGAAATGGAGAAGTAAATGAATACCATACGTTATAGCTTATCACTTATAGTATGAGTGTATCATGAACAGCCCAGCATGTCCTACTTAAATAATACTGATGGATAACAGGCAGGCAGCTTTTGTTCATTGCTGAGGTTTTGTCTTGTCTACATGTTGTTTGTACTTATTTAGGGCAAGCAGAAGAGACAAAAGAAGAGCCAGAGTCATGATAAGGGCTCACACAAACCCCTTCCCCTGCGTGTTCATAATGAATCTATGGAAGATACTGTAAAGAAATTAAAAAGTCTTCTTGGGAGAAAAGGTGGATACCACAATATATTCTTAGGCCAGACATCATATTATTTCCCAACTGTATTTGTAAGCAGCAATCCAGAAGACAAAGGAGGAAAAAAAAAAGGGGGGGGGGTGAGGTGCAGGGGAGATGAAGGGATGGGAAGGAGGAATAACAACCCAAATTCTATTGCTTCTGCCTGCTGGAAACCTTTGTGGAGATTAGCAATATTTTTTTACATTCAATACAGTACCTCTGAAGGTGACTCAGGAACCTGTGTGAAGTACAATTCCAGTAGAGTATGAGCAACCTCTCAAACTGTGGTGCTGTTTATGCACAGCCCTCAGTGCAGTGTATAGCCAGCCCATCACACTTGTGCAAAGCAGGCCAACACACTTCTCCACTGCCCTGCCGTGGCATTAACATCTGTAGCAGGATTTCTCAGGTTGCCAGGGTGAAGCTTGCCCAAGGATCTCATCCCACACTGTCCCTGCACTATTTCCAACCTTCTGCTGGTGCTGTGCAAACGGGTAGGAAAAGGTGCTGCGTTCTTCAAAATGTACTTCAGAGCCATTTGACATTTGCCTTGCTAGCCTATCACAAAAACTGCCAAGCAGTGTAGAATCCAGCCCCACCTAATGGAAATAATAACAACATAAGGGATTCTTTTAAATTATTATGCTTTTTGATGTTCAATGGGAAAACAGAATACAAAATGCACACACTGTAAAAGTAATTTTTCCCTAAATAATTGAAGGTAGTCGTGAGTGAAGTGTCAGATTTATAATTTTTGGTCATTTAATTAAGTCACTACCACTAATCATGGGAAATAATTTGGTCTGACATCTTGACAGGAAGGTTTTTATCAACAGAAAGGAGTCCCACCCCAACGTGAATTAAGAAGTGCTCATCTGCTCACAAAACTGTACCCTTTTAATTAAGATTTTGCAGCCACTTAAATCTGATCTATATGTCAGTAAGGGAATCTAAACTAACAAGTTGGAATATATCAGAGCTCCTTACCCAAATCACAGTAATTTTAATGAAGCAGCTTGATATTCCATCTGTATTTACTCTAGCATAATTCTGTGATGCACAGCAAGCCTTCAGTGAAATGTATTTCAAAAAGGAGCTCAACTTCAAAAAGTAAAGAAGATAGGATGAGTTAAAAATTGGGATTGGGGTGTCCACTTCTCAGCAGTCCAAATCTTAATATATTTGTCAAGATAACCATAGTCAGCAAAATCTCACATGGTGGTTATTTCTATGCATAGCATAAATTGGTGCTTTAATACATACTGCTCATCATTACTGGTAAATTTATGCTTGGTATAAATGAATGACACAGATATTTACTATGGTACAAATAATAATAATTTTTTTTAAAGACCAGTCCTTGGAACTTCTTTACCTGGTAAAGGGTTAACTCTTTCCCACTCCTGCTTCTTAGCACTTGTTTTCAGCCCGTGTCCCAGAAATCTGTATTTCCTTAAGTCTTCCAGTCATTCATGCAGAGTACAGTAAGACTCAGAAGCTCTGGTGGGATGCCATCAACATGGCATGTGTTCCTTTCCAATATGAAACCTGAGTCTGCAAGGCTGGGCAACACAGCTCTGAGTAATCACATGATGAAACTAAGGCTATCAGATGACCAACATGGAGAACTTGCATTGGTGATAGATGAAAACATCCCCAAATTCCCTAGGGTCTCCACATGAGCACACTTACAGAGACAAGCTGTAGGTCACTAGCAGGCACTTACAGCATAACTTCAACTTCTTCCTTATAAGAAATTCATTGCTTTTATTCCAAAAAAAAAAAAGGAGAATAGTAAAGAGTTCTAATTCTGCTTTACCCACAGCCTTATACACAGTGCCTGGCATCTGTCTGACTTGCATTTATCCTCAACACTTCATCCACTCCCAGTATCCCTGCAGACATAGAACATTATTTTTCTTCTTCTAGGACTCCACAGTGATTAATATTTCACAGTAGATGTTGCAGGTTGTAAGATGTCCTGAAACAAGAAGGTCAGATAATATGTGCTCCTGTGCTCCTGGCAGGACTGTACTATGCAATACATTTGGAGAAGGTTGTAGGACTGAATCTACAAGACATAGTACCAGAAGTCTTGTGATAGAATACTGCTGCCTCAAATCAGAGATGGGAAGAGTCCTACCATTAAAATCAAGCACTTCCATCACCACAATCCAGCAGCATGTCAAAGAAGATCCAGAAAAATAAACAAGAGAGAACTGCTGCATGTAACCTGAAGAAATTTACTCCTATTACACAATATACTTTTAAAAGCCTAAAAACCCCTTGGTTTTGTTATTGATGCAAAAGTGAAAATTACTAAATATAGGTCTCTAAAATATACTTGACAAAAAAGAAGCCTTACTGGTAACACATAAAGAAAAAATTAGCCAGTGCTCACACTGCCAAGTTCTGTGGCACAGCAAAGGCTGGACCATGTCACGCGACATTTTTGCCAAAAAAATAAATCTGATGATAACATAAGACCTTACTGGTCCAGACATGTACACTTTCATCAGGTATTAAAGAAAGTTCCTGTTTCCCCCAAGATGTGCAGCCAGAATGTCTCAGTGCATCTCATCTATTTGCAAGTTCCCTCTAACTCAGTATTAACAGAAAAGCAGCAACTTGAAAGTAAACCAATACCTACTTGACCGAAAGAACTGGCAAGCTTAACAGTAACCTAGGTACATTCCCTTCTGTCCTTTATGACATTCTGGTACTACCTTTTAGCTTCTGCAATTAATTTGCCTCCTACTCCAGACCATTTACTGAGAAATAACCTTGACTTGTCACCATTCCCCAGGCAAATTATTATGTTTTCCTTAGATTCCTTTACCCTATGGTATTTAACAGTTGTGGTTTGTTGTCTGGGTTCATTCAGAGCTTCAAAGTGCAAAACAAAAACCAAACCAAACAAACAACAGAAATGTGTAAGTAATTCAGCTATTTTTCAAAGATTTTCTTATGTGAAAGATAGCTAGAACAGAGGAAACTGCTGACAAAATAAAACCTGACAATACTAGATGTAAAATCATGGCAATTGTACCACTTCGCCTTATACAATAATGTCTGCTCATTAACATCATAATCAATCAGAAAATTTAGTATACAGGGTTAAACATATTCAATATAGATATTGTGATGCTCAGAAATACCTGCAACACATTGCCTTGCAGAAGGAAAGCACCAGGAGACTGAAAGAATGTTAAAGCTCTGCTTCCTTACTGAAATTTCCATGTAAAAGTTATCCGCTAAGCACTGGAAGTTTGTTTGACATGGTATTTGTGAAAGACAAGAGCTATTCCTCCGCCCAATAGATACTCAAACCACAGTTGACAAATCTTTTTCACTGTATCACATACAACTGGCCAGAAGAGAACCTCAAACTTGTTTTATTTCAAGTATTACCTGAAAAAGGGGTTGGGGTGAATGACAAATGGACGATGGACACCAAAACCTCACACGATATATGCTTACCAGCCAAGAGAAAAGCTATAGCCAGTCTCCTGAAGAACTGTAACCTTTCCTTTACCACCACTTAGCAACGGCTAATGTCAGACAATGGATATGAGGGGGAAGACCTTAAAATGAAACTGCTGGGTTTTTGTTCCAGCTAACAAGATTCAGGCAGTCACTCTTTGGAGATAGTTATATAACACTTATTTTTCATTAATTGCTGTTTTAAAGTTATTTGCCTTTTTTTTGTTCTTATTAATTTATGTACGATGTAAACTTGAGCAGTTTCAGAATTGAGGAAAAAAAAAATAGAAGAATAACCTTAAGTTCCATGGAAGTTATGATTAATTTCTTTTTTTTCCTCATTTTTTAATTGCACTTAAGTGTGACCTTATTGTTGCTTGTAAACAGATGTGAATCTGTACCTACTATAAAACTTAACTCTGCAAGGGAAAATAACAGAACCCTTAATAACAGCAACTGCAGGGACACACAACAGGTTTGGTTTAGTCTTTCTAGTCCAACCTGAGTCAATTAATGGGATGCTGTGAATAAAGCTGAAAACTTTGACTTCTGCTTCACAGAATACTCTTGGCAGGTAACGACTTGGATCCTGTTCATTTGCGCACACACACACACACTTAATTCTATATTAAGAAAACTGACAGTGTTTCAAAAAGCAATGTCTTCTCCTAGTCTTTCT
>JAOEGS010011918.1:53189-90367 GCA_025447755.1 Corythornis vintsioides | reverse complement strand
CATTACCAGATATGGATATTGCCCAAATAAAACACTGGCCACATTACTTTTATGACTCCTGCTTTGAACAGAGTTCCGTAAGTTTCCAATGGATCCTTGAAAAAGACAGAGCCAAAACTGGAGTGAACTATATGTACTAATTTCTTACATGCGTATTGTCTAATGTAAAAAACAATAGTAAATGTGTGTATACATGTGTGTGCACAAATATTTAGCAAATACAGCCTTATTGCAAAAAAAGCTCCTAATTTCATAAGAATTAGAATGAACAATTAATTAAGGTCTGAAATTACAATTTTCCAGTTTAAATTTTTATTTATTGATTCCAGTTATTTCAAAACCTAATCCTGTAATTTCAGTGGAATCTACACACAACCTTCTATTTTCCAAAGCACATTTTCAGCACATTTTTAATGTTTCATTTTTCTCTGTTCTCTGCAAAGCTATGTTTATAATGTCAGATGGCATCAAGAGAGAGCACTGGGGAGCTCCCATAGCAGTCATTTATTTCCTAGTTCACAAAAGCAGTTTATGTGGGACTCCCATGATCTGGGATTTCTAACAAGCACTATGACAGTAACCAGGGGAGAAGAAATATTTGACAAATTGGTAAAATGATCATTACAATGTTTTCTCAGGGACTAGATGAAGTGAAATATAAAATCTTTGCCTATTGCAACCACTGCCATGAATTGAGGATGAAACAGAATCACACTTAAAAACATCATGGGAAGAGGCCATACGTTTAGGAACTGGACAAGTATGCAAACTGCTCCACTTCATTTGCTGCTTTCAGTATGAGGCAAGTAGCACGCACAGGCAGTTCCTATCCCAGGTTATGATCCTAAAAAAACCCCAGTAACTTCCAGTCTACAGTCTAACTCCTCTTCCTAGTCCAACATCTCAAAATACAGAATCTAACCATTAATACATCCACACAATGTTTTTATGCAGCTTCTTTACTTACTGAGTTATCTTACTGAGTTACTAAGTAAAATACAGATAATCTATGTTAACAGTATGTGTTAATCACCATAAAGAAATATGTTGTCCTTCTTCTATTTGCATTCAGTGTGAACACCAATATTACTGCTCAGAGCCATCATGAATATTTTTAACTCTAGCCTGAAATAAAAAAAACTAATTATAGTACAACCATGTGAACACAGAAAAACAAAACAAATCCCAACCAAAAACAAACCTCACCTGGTCCTTCTCCCTAAAGCCTCACAATCTAAAAATGTGAATTTAATAAAGTATAAACAACCAACTATTAATCAAAATAAGTTCTGGACTACAGCTTCAGTGGGAATGTACAATAATGAATTGTTTGGAAATACCACCAGAAAATTTATGTCTCCACTAAACATCAGCATAGAAGGCAGAGGTGAAATGACATGGCTAAACTCAGAACTAGTTTTTGTGCTTATTTGTCAATCTGGCATTTAAAAAAAACCTGATCTGCCCCCATTTCTGCAGTATTCTTGCTTTCTCAATGGAAGGTCCCAGCAGCTGACTGCACATCCCAAAGACACCCAAAATCCCTCTTTCCCAGTCTCTTTCAGTTAACACTCATTACTCACATTAGTCTAAAAGTTGCCTGAACCTGTATTAAATCCTGATTGCCAACTGTGTATATTCCCTGTCCATTTTCCCAGTATTTTCAACAGTAACCAGCAGTCACCATGTGACCACTAGGGAAAAAGCAGCTACTTGGCAAACAGCAACTGGACTTTTCCATGCTTGGCACCAATGCAACTAAAGGAGAAGATTTTCTGCTCTTTTCGTTTCTTCTCAAAAGAAGTGCCAGGTGTCAAAAGCCAATGGGTGGAAGGTGATATAGGATACAGTCTCCATGTGATTAATGTAATTTTGTTCTCCCCATCTGGTGACATTCCACACCCATATTTCAGTGTGGGCACCTCAGAAGCAGGATTTAGTTTAATGCAAGGTAAAGAGAAGAAAACTGGATAAGGCAGTTGATGCATGAATTTGATGAGTGCAGCATCTGCTTAGGGGGCTCCACATACATCTTGCAAACATATACATAGACTAAAAAAAGCAAACCATGCCTTGGATAGACATGTATTCCATGATGCCACTTATGCTCTGCAGAATATAATGTAGGAATTGCAGCGAATCCACTCTGGCCACCTCTTTGTGCCTTTCACAGATCCATTTGGAAACACTGTTCTGTTGAACAGTAAGAAGTGATCCACTCGGTAGAGCCTGGAGCAGCAGGCAGGCTGCCTTGTCTGGCAATCTGCTTCTACTAGCATTAATGAGGGAATCCTCCAGACAATCCTCTTCTACTCACAAACAAAGCAGAATGCCCTGTCCTTCTGGGCTAGAATTTGTTATTTTCTGAATGCGAGGGATGAATGCACAATGACCTGCCTGCTTGGAAGAGAGTTCAGACAAGTTTGCTCAAGTCAAAAGAGCTTCACCGTGAACTGAGATTGTTCACAGGAATTAAGATTAGATAAAAACATTTTCCTTTTTATGCCCTTGATACAAAGGAGTAAGATGAGGTCATGTTAAAAAAATAAGCAAAAATAACAAATGAACGTACATTTCTTGTGCAAAGAGCCAAATTTGCAGGTGGACAGTTGCTGAAAAGACAAACTCAGTTTATCCTTTGGAAGCTTTTACTTTCATTAAGATTACTTGAATAATAAGGATTGAGGTGGAGGCAATAACTTAAAACCTGAACAAAATACAGGTTTTAAGTTACATCCTTTCTGATCTTGTACCCTCCACTAACAAACAAAGGGAATTTTTTAATGCAGCTTTTGGTATGGTTAGATTCTGTGTTTGACTTTATTCTCTCCCATATTTTGCTTTTAACAGACAGATGAATGGTATGACTACTTGATTCATTGGCACTGCTAAAGGACTGACTTCTTTAGCAGCAATCATAAATGGTTTCAAGATAGGAAACAAGTGTTACAGCATGGTCTGCTGAGCGGGATGGAGAACAATGCCTTCCCCAGTGTCACTGCACATGATGTATTTAATGATTGCTACCTTATGTTCTGATCAAAAGTGCTTTTAGTCATGTACTACACGGGATTCCATCTTGTTTATATTCTCTGAAAAAGCTGCATAGACAGCAGTAGTTTGATTTTCTGGATTCAAAACCCTAAACTGACTTTTATACATAAAATCTTCCTAGCTCCTTTTCTTTCTGTTTACTATTATCACATATTCATGCAAATATGTTAAAGTACTACACTTAAGCCTTAGAAAATGTTAATTATTGGCTGGAAAAGAGCATTGAGTCTGCAGCAATTTAAGTTTACTATGGCTATAAATGTATTACACCACCATTCTGCTTGCAGCTGTTCATGAAAGCCACAATACACTACTGTCATTCTCAATATCTTAAAACATTTTTCACCATGCAACATTTAGAGCTGATAGAGAAAAATGAACTTTCGGTTACCAGAACATTTCAAAATTTTGTTTTTATTTGTTCAGAGATGAAAGCTATTATTTTTAAGATTCCGAGAAAATAGTTTTAATAAATTTTGATTCATTTGACGTGTTTAATATAAATACAACACTAAGCAGCTACGCCACTGGTCCACAGAAGGTGCCTCTTTGTACCTCTGTGGAAATATTAAAAGCAGATGGACTTTCTAATTGCTTAGTAAAATAAGGAACATTTTTAACACAAACAACTTTACTCCTGGGACCACGTGGACTCCTATTCAAGCATCTTTCCCCAAGTGCTGTGTGCAGTACAGTGTATAATCTACAGGGTTTTTCTTTGGAAACATATAAGGGTCTTAAGTCCAGCCCCTAAGCAGGGGGAGCAGACATTTTGTGGCCTATTTAAAAACTTTTAGAAAAAACTTCTTCCTTCCAAGGAAAGGCCTCTTATTTCTGAATGATGGTTTCACTTCTCAGATTATGTACTGTACCCTTAATTGTGCAGTTTGATAAAGGTAGTTGATATCCTCAGGATTTCTCTAACCTTTACTTTAGCGCACTCCAGGATAGTAACACTGTAATCAATTAAAGCATGCTGATGGCACATGAGGAGCCCTAAATCTCCTATTGACAGCTCATCAGGGAAGTCAGCACCTTTTTGTAATTTTCCATTTAAATGATTCCTCGGTACAAAGCAGTATCAAAGACTCTGCTCTGTTTGTTCACTGCCCCATGATCCTGAAATGCAGTTTGAAGGACTGTGTATATTTTCATGCGTCTTTTACATATCTTTATCTTTCTTGGTTTGGAATTTTGGGTTTTGTTGACTTCACAGAAATACATAGGCTCATCTCCAGACAAGAAAAAATATTTTTTAAATTCTGCTCTTAGTTTTTGCACTCCCTGTTCAGAGAACTGATAGAAAACACAATTCACATCCTCAAATGGATTTCTTTTCACAGGATGAAACCTACAGCAGTAATTCATACACAGACATACTACATGAATTCAACCACCCATCCATTTCAGTGACCAAATGAATTATATTTAAGCTTTCTAAATCATTAGATAATACCTGTGAAACTAGTTATATATTTTCTTTCCTGCAAATACCACATGACTTCCTCCTGATCAATGATAAGTTATAGCAAATGTCAAATGAATTAATTAAAAAAAAAAACAACTCAGCAAAATTTAAATTATCAAAACCACAAGCAAGGCACATTAACATATGAAAAATAGCTGTGCAAGTTCTTTCCAAATACTGAAGAGCATTGTACAGAACTGAGACTTTACCCTAAGAGGAAACCTTATCACTGTACATCAGAAATACTTGGAAATAACCAATGCTGTTTTATTATATATTTATTACAAAGTACTGTATAGAGAAAGAAAGGAAAGGTGAAGCCTTTTATTAGCAAAGACTCACTTTCCATGCAACTGTAGTGCTCTGACATTTGCAACAAAGCATAAGAACACAATAAATGTGATATACTGAGAGAGCTTTCCCACATACCTTTTCTATCCTTGAACTCTAAACAAGGACTCCTGCCTCCTTCTCTGCCATTACAGACACCCTCTAAGTATTAAAATACAGTAATTTCAGATGGATTTAGATCATTGTGCAGAAACGAATTGGTATTCTTTGGAAATAGCGATTTCGAAGCAAGGAATGTGAGCTATCAATCTGGAGCATTCACAGTGCCTTATGTAAAGGTCAGTTAGGCTCTGCTGTAAATGCAAACATGCTACATGGGGCCAAAATTTCGTTTTCACTATTGAAATTAAAACTTGGGGCAGATGAGGAGATGTAATTAAGAAAGAAAAGAAACGATAACAAAGATGAGCTGATAAAGTGCTTTTACTTGCAGACAGGAAAAGTAACAACATAAAGTAAAAATTAAACAACTGCTGAAACCTTATTGCTTGTCTCACTATGTCTAATGAAGTCAGATGAGAGTTTGGGGATTGATTGGTTTTGTTTGTTTGTTTTTTTGAGTCCAAAGCTACAAATTGCATCCACTTCTGTAAAACTGCATGTGTGAAACAAACCCAATAGGTCTGCACACTGTAAGGAACTCCAAAATCCAGTGAGATTAACAAGCTGCAGTCTTACTGGCTAAGAGACCACCTCCATATGCCACATTACCAACAGCAGGTCTAGGTCTGTTTGCACTGTACATGGACACAGACACAATTAGATCTCGTATGAAGACAAAATAATTTAACAATACCTGAGCTCTTTGTGCTTCATCAGATGGAGGGAGGACAGAAGGTCTCATGGACATGGTATCAAAGGAGCTTCTTGTTTCAACATTGTGCTTTTTTTATCCCGCACAGAATTCTGCAAAGGAAGGGAAAGGATCATTGTAATAAAAGTTATATTTGAACATTTGTTCAGAATATATGAGAGATCATCTGTTGTTGGCAGAGAAGCTGAAAAGTCTTTAGCGAGCATGTTTTACCATAGCTAAAAATCACAATCAGGGTAGGTCACCAAATATCTAGTAAAATTTTAATTTCAAACAATTTTGGCCCTTCAAAGACAATTAAAAGTCTCAGACGGAAGACATGAACAATAGTTTTCCTATGTAATGAAGGCAGAAACCCAATCTAAAACCCAAAATGCTGTTTATTTACATAAAGAAACCTTATTTTGCACAACCAAGACTTTTTCATTTCTTGTAATAATTTTTAAAACCACAGATTTTTACAGAAAAATAAATCCAAAGCCATCTTTTCTAATTACTGAATAATATATTATCAGGCTGAAGAAGTCTTTAAAAATGCATTACTGATTAAAAGGTGGGTTACATTTCCAAACTGTGGTTGTTAGTGTGGTTATATTTAATAACCTTTAAGATGCTTAAAGCCAGAGTTACAAGATTTGATGGTCTATCCATGTTTTTTACTGTTCACTTTGTTTTGCAGACTTTTCCCCACCAGAATTTTTTGTGGTGCCACCCTGCTTTACAGCAATGATTCCACAGATAGATGAGGTCACCAGACTGAAGCACAAGGATGTGCAGACAGCCTTGCAAGGAAGTATATTTCTTGTGAATTTTAAATGTAATTCCCAAATAAAAGCTTCTTCAGATTGAAAAGACCAGGTCTAGTACTATTCTAGTGTGTAGCTTCATGTCTGACTTCAGTCACAATCCGTGACTACTGTAGTTTTGGAGATACGTAAGAGAGGTAAGAAAAAATCCCTGAGATTACAGAGTATCAATAAGATGAACTAACTTTATTGCTTTTGATAGAAAACTCTCCCAGGGTTTTGCAGAAGCTTAATAACTATGACCAATGCAATCTTCATGGTGCAACACAAACCATATGACAGTAGCAGAAGATTTCCCAGAGCACAACTACATAAGTTGTCAAGGAAGTAATTAAGCAGTTCAACTTTGTTGGTCTTGATTAAATAGTTTCACTAGGATACTCTGATGAGCAGCAAACAAGAAGAAATATGTCCTGATTCTCTTCCCTTTTTCACTGGTGTGGAAACTGTTTTTTAACTGCTTCTGATGTAAAAGCTTTAATTGGACATGAAGGGACTGGCCAGCTCAGCACATGTACCTACCACACCCACTGCTGTCCAGAACTCAGGACACATGGAAAACTTTAATTCTGGGCAATCTCCTTCGTACCAGCCTTCCTGAACTATTCTGTCTGAACTTCTTCCTCAATGGCTCTCAGTTATAGGTAATGCAGTTACATTGAGAGAGATCAATCAGTACAATGATCCCAGACAGTGCAGCTGGTAGAGACAGAGCTACCACATCACCACTGCCGCAGGGAGGATGATTAGTGCCAACATCAGTCCACAGACTTGATTGTAAAACTCTAAAATATTAAAACAAAAAACAAAAAAGTTCCAGATATCCTTGCTCTGTAGATATCAACTAATATCTCTTCTGAAATCTCTAAACGTCATGCAGGAGTTTGCCCAGTTCCTAATCTTATACAAGGTCTCTATCTCTCTTAATAGCCATGTATTTTCTACTTCAAAATAGCTTACTTAGCTAGCTGTGTCAAATCTCTTGATCAAAACTCACAACATTACTAATTCTTCAATAGCAGGGATTTCTGATTTCGTTTAAAAACATTACCTACAATTATTTACACAGTACTATCTGACACAAGCAAGATGTTATCTGCGAAGCATAGGTTTTGTCATGTGAAAATCCATTAAAGCAATTTTTTCAGAGATCAGTTTAAATATACTGTTCCCTAGGTAAACTTCTTTGGTATAACATAAAAATGAATTTGTAAAAGATTCTAAGTAAATAATTTACTACCTTGCAAGGTTGGCTTGGTACAGAGGTGTGCAGTAGTTGTAGCTGAAACACATTTAATTTCAAACCTACAAGATGACATTCTCAATAAACTTTGCCCTTAACTCTCGTTCTGAAGACAAGCTTGTCAAGTTCCTGTTGCATATTCAGTTGACCAGAAGAAAAACTAACATGAAAAAAATATCTGGGTACAGATATTAACAAGATACTAACTGAAGTCAACATTAATTGTTTGGGATTCTGAACAACCAAGAGATCTGGAAGTTGCTCATCTGTTATAATGAGAAGGGTTGTGAGAAATGTTTTGGTTATACTTTTTAATGCTTCACAAACCAAGCCCAGGCTAGTGGGAATTCTCCAAAGTTCCCACCCCTGGAAAGCATTAAGCCTTGATAATCTCAACAAGGTTTTTTAACAGCATTGCCCATTCTAGTGATTCCACTGAACATCTTAATCAGCTTTTAATATTATTTTTGAAAGCAAGCAGGGAGGGAAGGAACATAAAGAGATACATGCTCAGAAGCAGAGAAGCAGATATCATGGTTTAAAATGCAGAGTTTAAATGATGACTTCTGAAGCTTAACAATAAGGGCTATTTTTCTGGGGAATCAAGAAAGAACGTAAGAAATCTCTGTAAGCACTGCCTTATATGGTGTCAACACAGGCTAGTAGGTAAAATGCAGACAACCTCTATGTGTACCCAACTACCTCATTCAGATACCAGTGCTACCTGCTTCTTGACTGTACTGCCCAGCCTCTTTCCTGCAATAACAGCCAGGTCTCTCTGCAGTCCTCAGTAGTAGCTGAGCCCTGCTTTGTACTAGTCAAATTCATTTCACCATGTTGTGTTTAGCAAAGGAAGAAAACAGTATTCACTTATATGCCTGTTCCAGATTAGTGTAATATATAAGAGTAAAAGCTTGTTCCTTTTTGTCTGGTCTGCAGGAAGCTGAGCTGATAGAATACATGTGGTGAGTTTCTCTGCAGAAATTATAACATGAGCAAATGCACCAGTTCTCTGAAAACTGCAATCCCCTTTGATGATGGAAGCAGTAAATAACAAAGAGTTCCCAGTCTTCTAATTAACATGAGAAATGTTTGCATTTCTTCAGATACGCTATTGCAATGTGACCAGCAAAATCAGGAAAGGAAGAGTGAATAGTTGAATATTCTGACAGTTTAATAGGAATTTATTAGGAGAAAGTACTGCTGCATCATCCAGAGAATTCATCACAGACTGAATACATAAAAGTGCCCAAGTTCTAAGTGTATGTATGCTCAGAATGGGTTCATTTCTTTATTTCTTTCCTCCCTGCAAATAAAAGTAGTATTTATAGCATCTACTTCCAACACAGGTTAACCAATAGGTTTGTCTATCACTTTTGAAGCACTATGTTCACACATATAATATTACTATTTGTGTAGCCAGTGGTTATTTATCATCATCACTAGCACAACATTTCTGTGCTAATACATACTATTAGAAGACAGCTAAAGACTGACCAATATAAGTGACTAAAGGCTTCACAAAAAAAAAAAATAAATCAAAATCTATATAATCTATTTACTAATGTAACCTCACAGTGATGGAGAAATTTTATCTTGAGGCTAAAACACACAGTATTTTTATTTTTTTTTTTTAAGTTATAAGAAACCCTATTCCAAGACAGATTCTGAAATTAAAACATTCAATCTTTTTGATCATTGGAAGTACCAACCTTAGTATCAGATGGACAGAAGTAAACCCAAGTGTAGCAATGTTCTGCTCTGCAGAATAATTTTTTTTAATTCTAACCTACTGCTCTTACCACCATGGATCAAGGACAGCCCATGCAGCAGTAGCTCTTTGGTTTTTTTCCTACTGTGATAATATCTTAAAGCAATTCTCCTGGAGTATGCTTTAAACCCTTACTACAGTACACCAGTAAGAGGGACAACCTTTAGATGAGCATTACTGAAGCAGAAGAAACCCTTCAGAACTTCAGGATTTTGATTCTGGGCTCCTAATCCAAATTAAACTCCAGAGATCAGGCAATCCAACCAACGTAGATTTTTCCATGTCTTCTAAGTCCTCCACATAGACATACACAGCAATCCCCAAACAGAAAACAACCAGACCTGTTCTCTTCCATACCCAAGATATATCTTGATTCTGTAATTTAATTCTTGTAACCTGCATAGTATTGTTTTTTTTTGAAGGGTGGGGGTAGGAGGGGGAAGCCTTCTCCTTTCAGGAATTGTTTATAGTAATCTTTCCCCTAGGCAGAACTGTGAGTGAAGCACAGGTTTAGACTCTGGAGAAAATGCCCAAACAGGGTCATTCGAATCATCGGTCACTCAAGCTCAAACAGCATTAGAGGAGAGCATTCTGATAATTTTGTTAAGTAGCTAGAGCTGCAGGATACACAATTCACAATATTGAGCCACTGGCATTAATGCGATAAAAGATTTAAGGGCCAGCATGGTGGAAAGAGAGAAAGCAAAGCTTTTAAACCTCATGTAATGGATAAAAGAAAACCATCTTTAACATTCCGGTTGTCTTTGCTGCATTGTATTGATTATAAAGACAAGATTTTGACTTGAGGTCTCCAATGATACAAATAAATGCTGAGCTCTCACAACATTCTCAGGAAAAAGCTTCTATAAGAGAGGGAAGTAAATTACCCAAAGTTTGACTCTATTTTTGTAAACAGGTAAAAGTTAGTTTAAAATCTCATCTGAATAAGCTGCCTCGTTGCTACAGAATCACAGAACCATTCAGGTTGGAAAAGGCCCTTGGGATCATCGTGTCCAACCACTAACCCTACTTGCAAGTTCACCTACCCCTAGACCGCATCTCCCAACACCACATCCAAGTGATGCTGTTTTACCAGCTGATGTGCTGTGAGGATTAAATGCCAGGCTAAGCTCTAATAGAGCTGTAAATGATTTTTAAAAGCCCAAAACAAAACCCAAACCATACACAACACAACCACACACTATTTTTTTTTTTCTGGGTTATCTAGATATTCCCACATTTCTTTAAATTTCATTAAGATTACAGACATATCTTGCACCCAAACAGCAGTTATACCTCTGTCTTTGACAGTTACCATGGAGTTGGGGACCACTGCTGCTGCACCACTTACATCACAATTTTTAAGTGCTATCATGTCTTCATGTAGTATTTAATTTTCACTTTTGTCTCTCACACACACACATACATACATTTCCATTCAATTAAATGGAGACTGGAAGTTCAACCACCTAATTCAACATCATTAGGCTCCAGCGAGGTCAAGATTTGCAAGATTTTTACCCATGTGCTTGTTAAATGGATTTCTAAACAGGAATGGACGTAAACAATGAAGTTAAATGCACATTTAAGCATGTTCCTGGAAAGAAACAATTATGCAGGAAGGAAGAAGTAAACAGTATAGTAGGTGTTTTAAATGATAGTCTGTAGGGTCTCCAAGCTGTCCCCAAGCATGGATGGGATGAAACAAGGCCAGGGGTAGTATTAAGGGAAAGGGATTGTTGTCCAGATGTCCCAAGCCCCTTGTGTTACTGAGGCGATGCTATTTTTTAGAAGGAACTACAACATCCTGGAGAGAAATCTATTTTTCCTATTCAGAGAACAGGAAACAGCATCCAACTATTTATCTCAATAAGATCCAAACCGTTTATGGCTGTGACCACCCCTCAGTATTTCAGCTCAGAAGCCTTTTAGTGGTATGAACCAAGTTTTGTCTGTACTGAAGGAAAACAGGTCATGGTTACAAGTGCAGTCACAAACAAAATTTTCACTCATCCTTGAATATATGTCACAAGGTATGAAAGTCATGTTTGCTTGTCACTGTCCAGGTTTGAATGCTCATTGCTGATGACCATCACCATATTTCAAAGACTTTACAATTGTGTTTATGGATGGGAAATGCAAAATCATCAACTTGAATTTTCCCTTAAAAACTTAAGCATCAAATTCAACCAGTTCAAACTTCTTCACTAAATAGGAGCTACCTTCCTATTTCAAAAAACAGGCTTAGTAACTGAAATGTTACTTTGCTGGTCAGGAAGGTAAGGTGCTCTCCACTTCCCAGTTTCCCAAGCTTGCCTTACTACATTTCCACACTTTATTGCTATGTAATGTTCTAAAATGAAATGTTCTGGTTGCTTAGAGGCTTTGAACTTAGTACACTTTCTTCCTTCTTTAGTTATAAATAAATACATACCAGGGTGGCAGCTGTTAAAGGAGATGCTAGGTACATAAATCAAACAGACAAAGCCTAAAGGGGAAAAGGCCTCAAATGATAAATAATTACCAGTTCTACAGAGCTTGATTACTGCAGAAGTAACATCTTATTAAAACAAGACCAGGATTAAGGCAGACACCTGAATCAACGGGTGTTTTAGTAGCCTGGGAAGCTCTGGGAAGTTTAAGTTTCTGAGTGTCAGTTATTTCACAGATTTTTTTCATATCACCTTTATTGCTCTAATACCTAAACTCTCTCCACTTAAGCACTGAAAGGCTGAAAATCTAACATAACCATGGCTCAGTCTCTGTTGAAGTAAATAAACAACTGGCTTTTCTGAAGCATGGCAGTTACAAGTTATTTTGTAGGGGGTTTTTTCCCCTCCTTTTTATTCCCCATTAAAGAAATAGTTTCACAATAAGTATTAATATAGATAAAATTGTTTTCTACTCCATGATTTAATAGGAACATATTTTCTAGTAAGTTCTTCAGCATTTTAGACTTATCTAGTGATAATTTATTGTAATTGCTGAGTTAAATCAGAGTGCATCTTTTCAAAGGAAACATTTTTACACACTGTCAGAAGCTCAATATTTTAGTTTTAAAGGAATGAATCTGAAACATTTGAATTCACTTAGCTTTTCCAATACTGAACCAATAAAGTAAAATTATGACACTGAATATTTTTAGTCAAGAAGGGCTTTGAATAACCCTGATGTGTCTTAGGACAACAAACAGCTAAAAGGAGGAATGGAACTGCCAACCTTAAAAAGACAGATACCAGAATTCAAGAATATGAGTGCAGAAACTTTGGCTACTAAACAAACAACAGGATTTTCAACAGCACTTAATACTAAAAAACAGTTAATCAAAAGCTGCCCTGTGATCAGCTTGTTAACTTCAGGCTGGTTAATCAGATTCTTTAACCCAATCTTTCTGTATTATGCTCTCGACCAAAATTCCGGGGAAAGATGGTGAGGGACATATAGCTGGTAAAGCTGGATGTAACAGTTCGCATAAGGATGCATAATTAGCCCAAATTAATGTTCTTGCAGATGATTATACAGTCAGTGGAGCATGAACTTTATGTCAACATTTAGAAAAAAACGGTGCACTGATTTTCACGCACGTGATGCCACAGCTGTAGAAGCAACACAGGGTCACATCTCCTGAAGTTCAAGTCATATAGAACCTCCCAAGCTCACAAATACATTTGAACTATGCTTATCAAACAAGTGATTAAAGATGAGGACCACATTTCAGATGGAGATATGGAGAAAAAAGTACCCCAAAGTAATGAGTTATAGAAGGGCTCAGATGCTGCCAAGAGCAAAAAAATGGATTGTTGCAATGGGATCCAAGTCCAAGAGGCTGATAACCATAATGTATAGACCTCTATGTTCTCTCTTTCATGTCAAGATGATTCTGCAGAAAGAAAAAATGCTGAAAAATAAATATTTGATGACTCTACCTACCTTTACATTCTGAAATTTTCACCGCATTTATTTGTAGAGCTCCCTAGCCTTAAGAGATCTAGTATCAAGGCTATCAGGGAAGGCTACTAACAACCTGGTGCAAACATTCTGATTTCTAACTAACGCCAGAATAAATCCATTTGCTGAAACATCATGGTTGCATCTCTTTACTACTAAATCCACGTCCAATGCCAATACAGGACATTACAGACACCCCAGCAGCCCTTTTTCGTTAAGTTGTAACTGTAGACTTTTTTACTAGCCTTTTTATAGATATTTGAGTATCTGACATAAAATATTCCATTACAAAGGGGAAAGCTAATAAGAAGCTATAACACTGCACAGCAAGGGCAATGATCGGGCAAACGGAAAGAATTATGAAAGATATATAAATAAATTTGCTTTCTCACTCTGAAAGGTTACAGCACATACATGCATACGACCTATAATTCTGCCATTTGCAGCACCAACTGCAACATTTACCGACCGGTGTTACTACTGCACTCATTTCAGAGAAGATGAGCTAAACATTTACCTATTACAGATAAAGCATAGTCTGTGTGACAAAGATCCACAGACTTGTCATAGATTTTGATACTGTTCTGTTAATGCTGGACTGGCAGAGTTTTTACTTCAAAGGAATGGATTCCAGTGAAGATACTACCTGTGATGCTTTGCCTGGAGTCTCAGCTGAATGGAAATCTTTATAAGCACATCAGGATTTTGTGACAGATGCCTACAGTAATACGCACACATGCATAGTCAAAGAAGAGCTAAAGCAAAGCAGCCTCACGGTAACCCCAAATAATTCTCATTAGGTGTAAATACTAACAAAACCTTGTATGTCAAAAAGGCAAATGTATCTCTCCAGAATTGAGCCCATACATGTCTCCATTTTTTAAAAGACAAAATAAGACATCTTTGTAAAGCTCAACCATGCTTTGTTCTTCCACGGGAGAAAAAAAAATGCCCAGCATTGATACAAGGCAGGTCAGCAATAGTTCAGAGCACCACAGTACAGAAGCCCTGGAATAACAAGTGCCATGGAACAGGCCTTGCGACCCCTGCTTCCATCAGGCTCCCTTATGCTGGCATTTACAATGGGAACATGATGGGAGTGGTAATGCTATCCCCACTCTAAGAGAAACTGCCTCCAGATCCTCTACACATTTTTATCCCAAATGCCTCCCCATTGACATTGAATACAAGTAACTGGTGGGAAAAATAATCTTCTGTTTTAGAATACGGCAAACAGTTGCAATGGTTTCATAAAACAAAGTAGGAAAACAACTGAAAAGAGATCACTGAATTTTCCAGAGGTGCAAAATTATAAATTTTTCCAGAGCCAGAGATACAACCAAAGATAATTTGGTAAAAATCAACATTCTGAAGTTCAGTAGCAATTCTCGCTTTACTTTTAGTCACGAGGAAACAGAAGCAAGCACAATCTGTGAGTGTGAAGTGAAATGAATCTATTAATTTACAGCACAACTAAATTGAGTAGCCATATTATCCTAAAGGCAGCCTGCTGACTCAGGAAGGGTCGGAAGTAAATAAATCATATATGACTGTGATAAATGATCAGTGCAGGATGTGTCAGAGTGCAGGCCTGATCAACCATCATGCTGAAATGCACTCAACTACCATGGGAGGTTTAAGGGCCTGCAAATATGAAATAGACTCTTGTTAGTGTCAGAACTGGGCAAATGATTTGCCATGAATTAATACAGAAGCAGAGCTTAGCCCAATTCATGATTCTGAATGATGAAAATGCTGGCAGTGGGGTTTTTTTCTAAGGTGCTTGCTGGTGCTGTCCCACTTTCATCCCCCAAATTTGTAAATTCACATAATTTTTTCCTATGGTTACCTATTAACAATGTATCATGAATAGTTTAACTCAAGATACATAATTTATTTTATCCTCAAAGTCCCAATGGTTCCTGCCAACATTAATAAAAAAAATCATATTTTCAATCCAAAATAAAACAGCTCTCATGTAGCCTATATGACAGAAAGTGCTATTTCCTAGGGGAGTGGACCCCACTCCTTTTACATTCCCAACCTCAGTAATGTTTATGTCATATTTTGGATCTTTGTCACACATCGTATACCCTTGACAGGTGCAGAGACATAGGACTTTCAATTCCAGGCTTGAAGACATGTGTAGAAGAACAGCTTTTCTTTTTTTCTTCCTTTCTTTTTTTTTCCTCTTTTTTTTTTTTTTTTTTTATTAAAAAGAGATTAACAAGAAAAACTGTCAAAGCAGGGAAAACATATCATCAATATAAACGGTAAAAAATGAAACAGGTGACATTTCACAAAGCTCACAGAAACATCAATAACAACAGTAGATTATAAACTGCATTTACCCAAGTGAATCAGAGGAAAGATGAGCCCAACGGCAGCTCTGCCACAATTGGACTGGGGCAGAACTCCCCCTCCCGAGGGCTACACACAGCCTCAGAGTTCACCCACCCATGTGTGAACTTTTTTCCACCTGTAGTTATGCAGTCGGCTGATGTCCAAGGCAAAGGCTGTACAGAGGATATATCTATGAGTAACCTATACTCAAGTGATCAAAACATCTCCAAATCCCTTTCCTTCTTCGGGGCTCCTTTGTTTTCTTCAAACATTAAACCTAACTATAGGCTGATCTGAAGCCACACACCACTCCATTGCTCTCGGGGAAGGAGCACACGGGCAGCAATTGTGCTGGTGCACACAGCCACCTGTATGACTTGTTTTCTCCTTCTCAAACACCAGATCTTACTCTAGGCTCCAACAACAGCCCCGGGACTCCCCAGTCCCTGAACTTAATTGTTTCACACAGTGCCCTAGTTGCGCTCTTGCTTTGCTGCAGCAACATCTTCTGTTCCCTGCTCTTGGTATGTATCTGAGATTTATTGTTCTCAGAAGCCTCACTCCGATCTGGTCCCCAAGCACAGCCAGAGCCCCAGGCCAGCAGCTCAACCTGTTCAATCAGTGCTGAGCACACAGTTCTACAAACAGCTGTCAAATTGCCTTGGCAGCCCTTCTGAGCCCCACTGTTACTGTGTGTCCTGCATCACTATTTTTCTGCATGTTACTCCACTGGCTGCTGCCACTCTTTTTGCCCGATGGGCATCTCTTAAGGAAGGCACCAAGTCCTTCCTCTTCTAAACGTTGTGATGCTGGGCAAGTTATTGGCACATACACTGTGACTGTCTGCCTCTGGCATCCTTGCCACATGCAAGAGATAAGTAATTAAAAAGTGCTTTATTGATGGGACTCTCAATAAAATGATGATGGTGGTGCACCTCCTTTGGACCCTGAAATAACCAGGGGTTAGCATTTAAATATATGAGAAATATCAGACTTCAAGATAATAGTTGAATGATGTGGTGTTTCTATTTTTAATGATGTGAAAATAAAGTCTGTTAAAATTCCACCTTCCATCAACCTTTTTTAGGGTAGCAGACAAAGAACCACAAACAGATCCAGCGATCTGTCAAGGTATCTTCTTGATTAATGCTTTAGATTAAATTTTCTTTACAGTTTATCAAACTTACTATTATCATTCTATTGTAAATTTATCCCTTCACTTTGATATTATTGGCAAAATGAGACAGTTAGGGCCATAAAATTAATTAAAATCTTAATTATGTGGACTCTTCCTTGCATTCTGCAATTAGATAAAGCAGTAAATTACCATAATTCCCTTTAAAAAAAAAAAAAAAAAAAAAGGAAAAGAAAAAGACAGACAGACTAACAGGAAGAAAGCTAGCTAGGAAATGATGGGAAAAGATAAAGGATTTGATTTTTATGTTAGATATGTGGGCACATGGAGCTGTATATCTTGTAGAATCAGCTAATGTGAACACATTACCAATTTGACAAGACATGGCATAAAACAAAGATACAAATCCATTTGTCTTAGATGTCATCACCGATACTGGGCTTGGTTTATATTCTACATATCCCTGAACTTCCAAATTATTTAGACCTGGGGTACTGAAATGTATGAAATGTATCAGAGAAAACAATATCCCAAACCTTTCCTTCAAGGTAATATGAAAGAAGGTTTTTGAATCCTTTTGGGAACAGAGCAGACAGTGAAAACCCATCAGAATATTTTTTCTTGTATTTGTCACCTGGGCAAAAAATTGGAAATGCTACAACCAATAGTTTTACCATCTCTTGAGACCAGACTGAAAGTGTCATTACTCTTGATGCTGGATACAACTATCATTTTCAGATGCTAGCAATAACATAATAAGCTCAGTTTTCATTATTACAAAAAAAAAAAAAAGTTTCTAAGTTGTCATATCAAGCACAGAACTATGGTAGCATGATCAATGGCTTAAAAAAAAGAGAAAAATAATTATTTTTAAAAATTGTTACTTTGGTGAAGACTATTAATATTAAATAGATTATAAATATAGCTTAAGAACACCAGACAGAATCCTCAAATGCAGCATCCAATATCCAACAAGTAACAACAGAACACTTAAAATTGCTTCAAAATCATAAAATGCCAGAGCCTGGTAGAGAGAGAAGCAAAGCTAACACCAGGGATTTAGGTTCCTGCACTAACAGAGTATTTGGAAGGCAAAATTTCCAGATCATCTCCAATCATACCCCTTTTCTGCAGAAAAACAGAAAAAACCTGCAGCAGGTATAGCTACTCTGAGCAAGGTAGAACTTCTATGCATCCCACATACAAGTTTCAGCTTTAGCTCATCATCAACACACAGCAAATGGTTATCTGGACAGCACAAGTATTTCGATTTTCATATCAATACTCAATCCCAAGTTGTCTTTACCTCCAGTCGGCACTCAGCGGTTCAGTTAGATGGAGTGGGACAAAAAAGTCACCCCGAGGACTATAAGAAGTAAAACTGTTACTCCTTTATTCAAGTATTCATTGCAAACCTTCAATCTCAATACAAGGCAACATGGCACAGACAAATGGAATTTTAGTCTCTGAGGGTTTGGTGCCTAAGGATTCACACCCCACACTCAATTTTCTCATGCTAAGAGCATACAGTTGATGTTATAGAACCCTTCCCATACACCTGCCAAAACGATGGCGAGAGGAAACGCGGCTGTACGTTGCCAAGCTGATGGCAAGGTGAAATGCTGCTTCCAAATCTTCTTTTTCTACTGTGTCAAATTGACCAAAAAAGAATGAAGAACAAGTGATGAACAGAAAATTGAAGTGAACAGTTGACTAGTAATTAAGAAAATGCATTCCATTTTAATTTTAAAGAACATTCAATATACACAAAGACAGATCTCAGTGACTGAAAGGAAACATTAAATTAAGCCACCCCCTAACAATTCACCTTGCTCTGAACCTTTTTGGGTTCACAGGGCACTAACTAATATTCAGCTAAGAGGCTTTGGAAATGTAGATTAATGTTTCATGCTCTAGGGAACAAGCTCATCACCAACTGTGTTGAGAAACTCTTTTTTCCCCTCTAGGGAACAGAATTACATAATCAGTTAAGTAAATTATGGTTTCTTAGCTCTTTCTAAGCTCTTGGTTCAGGCAACTAGCAATAACTTTTACTGGGGTAGGTGGACAAGTTGTCTTTGTTACAATGCCAATTACCCACCAGGATGGTACAAAATAAATGCAGTTGCAGCCATGCTACTCTTACTCCATTAAATTCACCCATTATAAAGTAGCACCTATTTTCTGTATGTGCCCCTTGACAATTGTCAAATGACCACGACACAGACCATGCTTGCAATCACACACCCCAGTGCTCCCCCAAGCAACCAAGAAACCCAAGAGCAAAAACGTATTTCAGAATTCCTACCAGCACCTTCCCTTTGTCATACAGAGGTAAAAAACAGAAAGAGAATTAGGTTCCAAAGCTACATTCATTATTACAGTCATATCTTACAGGAGATAAAGCTACTGCAGCCAATTCTTGTTGCAACTTAAACTGAACGTGCAGCCATGTGATGAGAGATATAATGAGATTTTTAACAGAGGGCTGCATCTGAGTGTTTGACAAAAGAAAAAAAAAAAGATTCAGCTGGGGTACAATGAACTGTTATTTATTTCCATTTGAGTTTAGCAAAGGTTGTCCTACACAACTGTGAAACAATTTTACACTTTTTAAATGTATTAGCTTTGAACTGAAACAGTAAATAAACTATTTATTTGGACTTTTTTTTTTCTACCATCTAAAAAAGGATTAACAAGGGTGTAGAGAGAGTATACCACCACAGAGAACAATTTTTTGATGGCAGGCTAATGGGATTGCAAAGGGTTATTTTGCTGGAAAGGAGATTTTCAGATGCTTTCTCTCTAATGAAGGTTTTGTTCCTCACTCACAAAGTGTTTTTTGCCTTTCTTTTTCACTCTTCTTTTTCGTCTTCTTTTAAACAAGTCACGGCAAGGTGAATTGCCTTGGAAAACCCTGTTGTCATTGGACTAAATTAAACCTTAAAAGATCAAAGCTTTCAAAATCATGCTGAGATCAAACTGGGATCTTTGGAAGACTTAGAGGAAAGGAAAAACACTGATCTTTATGGTTTGTCTGCAAACATGTCGCTCTTCAGCCACTGAAAATATGCAGGAGAACTATACTGTGGAAAAAACCAATCTTCAGTGATAGCAGAGTAGCTTTTAGAGAAATCGATCTTTTCTGAGAACAGGTGAAATTCACCTCTGTTCCAAGAGTCCACAGGTCTTGTCCTGGCCATGTAGGCTGTTCATTTAATTCTCTAATGGCTCAGTGGTTGTGCTATAAATTTTATCCCAGGTGACCTTCTAAATATCTTTCCCCCACCTAAGATTGCTAAGAATAAAATAATGTTAAAATTAATAGTGGAAAAAAAGTCAGAAAAAAAACCACAGCAGTGCAGAAAACTGTTATTAAGCCAAATATCTGTTATCTTCATGTATTCAAAAGCTCTAGTGACTAAAATGGCCTTCAATGGTCCACGGGGCCTGAAACCGTTTTTCCTAGGTTTGATAACTGTCTTCCTATGTCCACCTGCTTTCCCAGTAGTGGTGCATCTCCCAGACAAACAAGATAGCTCCTGATCTTCCAGACCAAACAGAAAGGCCATTTTTCCTCTTGGTCAGCTTTTAATTCAATGACACAGTGAGGCCAAGCCATGCTAGTTTTAAAATGAGCACCTATGTTTTACTACATGGAAGATTTAGTTGTGTAAGAATAGAAACTGCCTGCCTGGAAAGAGGGAACAATAAAGCTTAGATCAGTTCATTTTTATTAGTTATCACACCTGGTAATCCAGAGCTCACAACTAAAGAGGGAGGTACTCTTGGGCAGACACAAGAGATGGACAAACCTTTGATGCCCTTTCCTCTCAGCACTCTCCCACAGCACCTGCTGTACTAAACTGATTCTTGACCTGATGGACTCAGTTTTGCCCATTTGTCAGCAGCCACACTTCTGCTCATGCTGGTGAGCTGCAAATCACCCATCAGGTGAGGTCCCTTCAGGCTGTCAGCTCTTATTACTGCCACTGCACCCCACCGTACTTCTGCTAACCAATGCCAGGAACAGCAGCCTCTATTTCCATACAGTTTTTACTGGCCTTCAGAAATATCCAAATGATATCTCTGAGCACCATTCCTGCTGCCACCAGCAGGTTAAACATCTAAAAGTGTATGTAAAGGATGTGCCTATAGTAGCACAGCCCTAACCTGGCCACCAACCACTCTAGTGGCCACAGGCTGGGGCAGTGCAGGGGCTGGGTCCTAGAGAGGATGGCAAGAACAGAGTTGTACCTTGAGCACAAACCACCTGCAGGTCCCCTCAGAAGGACAAGGTGGGGGGCACAGTGAGCATCAGGTGACTGTTAGGCCCTGAGGTAATTTAAACAGGCCAGTCAGAAGCAGGAATTCCCCACCAACACTGTATGTCAATTGGCAGTGCTGGGCACCGTGGAGGGAGGACCCCAGGGACCTCAGTCCCCAAGATGGGGCCATTAGAGAGAGGCAACTGCAAAGGGAAGCTCTTTGGGGTTTTCCCACTGGGTCACTTGAGTTTATATTCACTTTTCCCTGGTGCCAGAGGAAAGCACCACCACAGCATTAGAGAGCTGCTCTCTCCAGAGGAAGAGGTGATTTCACCTGCTGCAATTCCTCCCATGCTTGACTTTCCAGCAGCAGAACCACTGTGTCCATTTTAAGTCTGTAGCTGTGATGATTAAACCTGATGATAAAACTCACTGCCTCTCAGCAAGGTGTTGAGGATACCACCTGGCATAGACTTTTTTTCAACTTGTAAACTAAATAGGAGATGCAAACAAACAAAAAGACCCCTAACAACCAGACAAAACTGCTCACTAACCTTGCCTTTATTCCTTCTTTTACTGCTGAGCAGCAACATAGGAAACCTGTGACGACACTGATCACAATCACTGCCATTTCTACAGCCTCATGTGGTTTCACTTATTTTTTTTGTGAGAAAATTGGTAGAACAGCTGCAAATGTAAAAGTACTGGATGTAGATAGGGCCAAAAATTTAGATTTCCAAATGACTAAGAGGCAAATGAACCAGATTTCAATCTTGTACAGACGCACAAACAGCATCAAGTCAGATTTAAACCTTTGTCTTCACAATACCTATAAGCCTTTTCCCTCAAAAAACTCTACTCTTAGAATTTGTTTTCCTGTGCGAATATTTAAACTTATTTTTCTCTTGGATTTCCTTTAAAGAAATGAAGATGGCAAACATTCCTGAACTAGGTTAATTCTTTACAATATTGAGGGAAAAGAAGTGCAAGGTGAAATACATTCATTAAAGACCTCAAGTTTTGATCTAGTACTCACAATCAACTTAAACCATTTACAATCAACTATTTAGACTTCAAGATAAAAGATCAATCTGACAATTTGTACTGGAAAAAAATATTATCTTTATCAAATTATTTCAGCAATATCCTCAGTGGATTTAAATTGCCATAAAATTAATTACAGTGAATGGAACGACTACATTTTACAACACTGTAGCATATATTCTAAAAGGAATTCAGAGTTTTGGCAATATCAATAAAGAATTAAAAGTATATATAGTATTTTAAAGAGCAACTCACCTATGTTAAGAATAGAACATCAGTTATAAAATTATTCTATTTCACAAAGTTGTATAACTGTATTTTTTACCAGATTTAATCACAGCTTAATTAAAAATAATTGTGTCACAGTGAATTTGTTTCTTTTCTAGAATGTTTTCTTCTTATTTTAAGAACAACATCTTAATGTAGTACTCTCCAATAAATCCACTTTCTTTGAAGCAGAATATTGAGGAGACAAAGAAGGGAACAACTGGATCAGCTCAGTATTTCCAAGATTTCAGCAGCTCTGTATTCTGCTGATCCAAAAGCATCAGAATTATATGATTTTTTTATTACAATGAATCCACAAATTAATCCAGCAGAATGCTAAGTCTGAGTATCACTCATGTATGAGTGCTACTGCAAAGCAGGCCGAGAAGTTATTTGGCCTACAAAATGCCATAGACGGAGCATGTAAGAAAAGCAGAAGTCAGGCTTAGTCTGGGATTGTCTCACAGTTCCCCTGAACCATGGTACAGGTATCAAGAGAAAAATGAAGAAACAAAGCCAACCCAGAAGCTGCTATGAACCATTTGTCACGGGCTATGTATGCGCACAGATGCACTGTCATTAACGGCACAGAACACACAGTTTACACTCCCTAATGTGGATTTTTTCAAGCTAGAACAGTAGAAAAGGCCATTCTAAAATGCTAAGAAAGATTTTTTTTTTTCTTCAAAACAGGCACCTCATTCAGTGTCGCCATCAAACCCCTGAAGTATCCAAACAGAACACGTTTTCCTTCCCCCTCTGTACAAGACAGCCTTCTGCAGGGCGCCACGTAACGCTGCTCGCTCTCGCTCGCTCTCTTTCAGCACTGCCTCCAAATACGAGTAATTGACATTTCTAGGACATACTGTCGGATCCAAATCACAAATAAAAATCACACAGCATTTTACCCAGACTAAAGTTTCTGAATTCCCTAAGAAGCTTTCACTGATGTTACAAATAGCGTTACTTGAACCACTTCCATAGGTCTTCAGCAAACATCTTTGGGAATAATCCAAGTAAGTCTTTAAATACATGAGTAGTACATTTTATGTTGAACACAAGCATCTCCACCAATGTCAGCAAATCCTCAACAGCCTTAGAATTAAATATGGTCTTAAAGCATTTTCCGGATTATGCCCTCTCTCCTTTCTTTATTAGAATGGGACAGTGGCTATAAGCCAGCAAAAAAATCTAGTGATAAAGTAGAAGACATAAAGTTGGAGAGAGATGTGATAAAATTCCCTTCTATACATGAGGAAATGACTTCCATAACTCATTCCAGACCTTACTTCTTGTAAATAGCATAGCACAGTAAAAAAAAGCATACTCTGCATGGTTTCTTGATGTGCACTACACTGATTACTTATTAGCTTTAATTTGAAAAAGCAGGAAGTATTCTGAAGGTATTTTTTTCTCTTTTGTTTATTATCTTTACTGGATTTTTTTCCCCCTTTGGATTAAAGAAGGGAATATAGAAAAGAAAAAAAAAGTTTCACAAGTAAGACAGATCTACTGAAGAGGCAAAATTCACATGGCAATTTTTCTTCTGTTCAGGGGACTGGATGGATGATCTACCTTTCTTTCAACTTGCCTTTGCTGGAGGCAAGAATAGTGACAGTATGTTATAGGACTAGCTAAGGTGCAGAGCAGCTGGATTCCCCAGCCTTCTATAAAAAGCCCAACAGGATGAATTTTGTTAAGGTCTTAAACTATCAATTACCTTTACATAGCTCTTGCAACACTGACTGCTGAGATATATAATCTGGAGAAAGTTCTGCTGGCCAAATACACTTTCTCCATTTTACAGTATCGTGTAGCTGTCAAAGAAGTATCTACCCAAATCTTTGAAACACATTGCTGTGAACAGATTTTTATGCAAGGCACAAAATCCCAAGGCCACAGTGACTTTGTGTTAGTTGGAGGTCATTAATTATTTGTCAACCCCTCGTATTAGGCACTGCTAAAACAGAGAAAAAACAGACTCTCACCTTAAGGGATCAAGTCTTCACTGACAATAAAGGCACAGAAGTCAACTTGAACAGATTTATATTTGCTATAAAATAAGTTAGGGACCTTACCCACATTGAAAAGTGCAGTGTTCTGAAAAGGAAGCTTTAAAAAAATTTAAGAATAAAACCTTATTCTTAAAAAAGAAGAGTTGTATTTCCAGAAAAGGTAATCTGATAAACACATCATGCACTGTTGAACAATAGGAATACCTGGGATATTGCACCCAGAGCAGTACTGTAGTATCATTCCAGTCTTGGTAATTTGTTAGGTGTATAAGATTTGTTGAAATGGGTAAGAAAGGTAAGCAAATCAGACACTCCATAACATTCTGGTTTTAACTTGGCTTTTGCAAGTAAACTCAAGTAACCCTGAGCAGTTAAATCTTCAACATCACCATTTATCACTGCTCAGTAGAAATTCTGACAACATAGTGCACAGCTATTTCATAAAGGTTCAAAGTCATAGAGGAGTTTGGTGCACATCCAGATTCACAGAGAATATACGAACCCATGGCAAGGGACAAAAATTCTCAAGTGTCCTTAGGGGACCTTTATAATGTTGCAAAGTCTGATGATTGTCCCCAGGAGACCCTTCCACATTTCCCATGGAGGGCAAGTACGAGAGAGATACTGGTCTGAGTGCTGCTGGCCTGCACCACAGGGCACAGTGCACAACCAAACAGAACTTATTGTGTTATAAATACCTCTTACACCAGAAGGCAGAGAACAACTCCAAATTGCCAGGTTTCAATACAAAAACCATTGGAATCTGCTGCTAGCCTGCATGCAAATTTTCAGCTTATTCTTGAGCTGGATTTTTCACAGGAAATAGTATCTGAGCAACAAGGAGACAGAAATTGCAACCTAAGTCTGCAGACCAGCATCTACTACCTTCTACATTATCTGCACTTTCGTGCAGTCTCACAAGGCTATTTGGGTAAGGTCCTGATCAAATTTACCAGAATTTACCTGAATTTTCAACAGCACTGTATTTGCAATAAATCAGGTATAAATTTGTTACCAATGGATGGGAAGTACCTTGATTTTTTAATTATTATTATTATTATTACTGTTATTTTTCAAGACTGCAGTCTATGTGCAGAGTTAGGGTTCATGGAACAAAACATGATCCAAGAAATTCCTAGTTATTTATACAAACAAAGCCCCTTGAATTTGTAAAGTATACCACTATTTTAACATCAAAGTTCACTATAAATTATTTAAAGAAAGATATTTCCATCAAATCCCAAGTCCCTTCCTTATCACAGGCACCATTATTAAACTAAAAGGGAGAAAAATGGTGAGAATATTCATCTTCAGGACTGAATCATCTACGTGAAAAGGTTTTTTTCATCTTTTCGGTCCTGTCCTTGATATTTCATTACACTCTGTATCAGTTCTGACAAGAGTCTGATTTTATTTTCTAAATTAATCTTTCTTACATCATCTGACATACTCTTTACTATTCATCTTAAAAACTCCTTTCAACAACTGGTGGAGCCAGTTGTAGCTGCCAGAGCTTTTTGAATTCAACAATAAAAGCAAATTCTAAGGCAGTGAATTGAAAACTGCTCATTGTTAATGGATCATGATTCCTGCATGCTTGGACCCCTCAGAAACGAACAGCGGCGCAGCTCAGAGGAGCTGCTTCTGGTACCTCACCTGCAGACAGCAGAGAACACTTTCTCTTACAATAGTAACTGAATAAAGTTTAACTGTGACAGTGTTTACCTGGACTGAAGGAACACCTCTTCAGACTACACCATACCTGCTCAGTCCCTCACAGCATGAGCTGGAGAAAGCGCCCCAGCACCTCGGAGCTCTCAGCCTTGACGGTGCCCAGAGGGAGGATGCTGCCGTTCAGGTGACAACTCAGGGAATGAAGCCTCCCACCATTCCCAAGGGCTCAAGAACAGTAGTTCAACCTCCAATTAATAAACCCAAATGTATCAGCAGAATATTTAAACACTCATTTTTAGTCACTTTTAATGATAGTAAGACCTAACATTATGCCTCAGTGCTTAAGGCTTAGACATGAACTTGTTTTCTCAGAAGTTTCAATGAATGAAAGTCTTGACATAAGTTAAAAAAAAAAAAAGCTAGCTTTGTATTTTACTTTTTTTTTGTCACATCCTCACAGATTACTTCATAATAACTTCAGAATTCCTCCCCTTTCACATTTTTGCCATATATAAGTCTAGACAGACTGCAGAAAGAATAATTTTACAGATAACTAACAAACTTAAATGGCTATTCCAAAAAAAAAAACAACCAAAAAACAAAACACCAGCAAACAACTGCTGATATCTTTTTGGTCTTACCACTTTACAGCTTGGAAGAATCCAGCAGTTATGGCAAGGATATTGTTGAATCTCAATGAAGTTTCTGGACAGCCTCAATTGGCCTTCTGATCTGTCATTGCACATTGGTAGCTCATGTCCAGCTTTTCATTTACTACTACCCATTCATTTACTAGTTACCCTAGTAATGTTTCTCGAAGTTACAACTTGACCTGACTGTTATCAGTACAACTTCCTCAGTTTCAGAAAAGGACTGGCCTTAATAATGAGAGACAAGCAATGACAATGCAAAATGATTTTTCTGTTTAAATTACTTGACTTAAGAGAAACATGTGACTTCTCTTTAAATACCAGCAGGCAACGAATGAAGCTCTCAAGTTACACCTATGGGATACAAAGGAGTCAGAAATTGCTTTCATTACAATAAATACCTGCATTGTCTTTTAGTTCTACTAAATTCTGTATTGATTTTTTGATTGTATTTTAAAAGGTTTGAATTTGAATCGATTCACATACTCCCTAATACATCCTAAATGTGCATAATTTCATTATGAGTGAGTCCTCAATTTTCCTCTGGCATTCCTAACAATTGCTCAACTACTCTAGCCACTGCAAGTATGATGGGTGTAATCTAAATGTTACTACATTTGTAGAAGTTCATTTGTCAAACTCTATAGGGATTTGGCTGGGTTTGTTTGGAATTCTGAGTGTGGGGTTTTTTGTTTGGTTGGTCTTGTTCTGTTTTTATAATGGAAATCCATTAAGATAAGTAATCATTACTGAAAATGTTTAAAACTATAAAGATCTTGAATCCTCAAAGCTGCAACAAACAAGCAGATGTCCCTTTTCAGGCTCATGGGATATTTCAAAGTTATAAGGACCACAATCAAATGAGATTGTTAGCTCAACTCAAATACCATCACTACCATGTAAATCCACCCTTTCCATCGCTGTCCTATCCTAATTCTACCCTCTGAACAGGGAGTCAAATCCTGAAACTTCTGAAATGCTAAAACAGTGGGTGCCTTCAGGCAAAAGGGTCTGCAAAAAGGGGGGCAGAGTCACTGCCAAACATGACTTAACTGTACTTACAGAGGAAGACATACAAAATAGCTTTCAAAGATGTAGTGAAGAGGGCTCAATGTCAGCACAGAGCGTAAGAGCCAGCCACCAGGAATGCACAAAATGCCATCCTACCCACACCACAGCTTTTTGTGACTCAGGAAAGGTTCAAGAATTGTCCATAATAAAGGCAAAATCCTATGGCAAAGATTTCTGAGGGTCTGTTGCTATCTTCTCATAATATGGGATAATACACCGTGACCTTTCCTTCCGGGACTGCAGTTCTTGCCACTCCTTTCAGGTTTCTTAACTATTGAGTCAGATAGTAACAATTCATTTGAATGATCAGAAGATACCTGAAACAAGTCCCAGGACACCAGTTTTCAATAACCTGAGGCTATCAGAGCCTCATTAATGTACTAACGACAAATTTGGATCAGCAGAGTGAAAGTCTGTCTCCTCATTGATCACTGGAGCACTTGGCTGACTAGGTGAATTTTTCCTCTCTCCTTACATCTTTCTGCAAACCTCACAAAGCTGCACATCAAGATGAACAGTACCACACTCTGTGTCAGACACTGTACTGTCTCCTCCTAGAACCTTCAAGCAAGAATAAATCTATTTGTAGAACACAGCACAGCAAACACTCCAAGTCTTGAGACATCTAAATGAAGGTCTATACACCACAATTTGTCTTTCATTGCTAGAATCAGATGCTTCCTCAGTTCTTCTGTGTCTTCTACTTAGAGAGCTCTCAAGTTTGTGTGGGCAGACTAGACAAATCCTGTGAGAGAAGCCAACAGAGCAGATAGTCTCCAAGTAAGCTCAAGGCTAAAAAAGTGACAAAACCCCCTGAGGAGGGAAGGTCAATACTAGCAGACACTTAGTTGAAGAAGAGTGTGCGTTGCCTATGGCAAGTGTAACGGGTGCTTTCTCATGCCATTTTCTCATCTCTCTGTAATATGTCTTTTGATTGTTACCATATTGTTTCAGCTACACAGGGAAGGTAACTTTGCTTCCACATAATTTCGCTGTGTGACTGACAACAGATTACACGTTGAGAACTTCAGGTTATCAACACACATAATGAACAAATGGCCTCATAATCCTCTAGTTTTACTCTATTTCTTATTGGCTAAATGAAAATTTAGAAGCCTTGCAGAATACACTAGCAAAGCTCCTCAGCTTTCATGTGCATAGGGTTCAGGGTTTTTTTTATTCTGTTTATGATTAATAGTTAAATGCTTTTACTAAATTCGAAATATATGGTACATCACATAATTAGCAGTACCATACAAGAGCCTTGTAGTATCATGCCTATACTTTTTGGAAACATATTAGAGCTTATCTGAAGGCCTGATGTAAATTTCAACCAAAAGCCACCCAAAATAGCAAAGATTTTATTTTTAGAGCCTGGAAAGTAGGTAGATGTTTCATGCATCATACTTCAATACAGAAAACTATTACTCTCACATCTGCCTTTTTGCTGATACTTCAGAATACTCAGAAACTAATAACCACTTTAGACCATAAGGCAGATTCACAGATAACTCAATGAAAAGTGCAGTTAATCCAGAAGAAAGCTTGATCTGGCATTCGTTATTAGTTTATTAATATTTGATCATTAGCGCAGAAGCATATGTCTAGAGCAGTGCAGACATACTCCATTTCAGTAATATTTGAGCTGGTTTTTGCAGTCAGAAAAGATTACCTTACAAAATATATTGCATGGCTTATATGTTCCAATGCCTTAACGGAAGGAAAAAAATACTGCTTTTAGAGAATCTCCAAGATAAATTTTTAGCATTTCCTAGCACGTGGCAACGTGTGTCTCCCTTTACCACAATGAATAACCACATAGCATTGGCAGCAATCCCAAGCCTGATTTTTGGTTCTTTAGAAAGCAAATTAAAACCCTCAAATTCCATGGACTATTAATTTTAAAATTAAATTTATAAATAAAAAAGATGGGCAAATTGACAACCAACTAATGCTGTGTCTGGAACCATCAACACGAGAAGTTCTACCAGCACCTGTCACAGCAGCAAGGTTTAGATGAAAACTGGAGAAAAATGGGAATATAAGACTGAGAAGAAAAAGCTTCTCTCTGAAGAATTGTACTTTCAATTTATTATGAAGGATACAAATAGCAAATAAAGCCTTTTAGGAGAGATTTTCAAAGCTGCCTTGGAAATTACACATTCATAGATTTCCAGGGCTGACAGAGGCCATCACAACCATAAGTTCCTGTACAAGCAGCCAAAACTCATCCTCCACATTCACACACCCCACATATCTTTTGGCCTTCCTGTAAATTCTTCAGTCTTCCCTTCTCCTCTACTGTCACATAATTTCTCCCCTATTCCCTTCAAGAAAATCTTACAAATAGAGTCATAAACATGTGAGCCAGCTCTCTTGCCTGTACCTTACCCTCTGAGCTTCCAACATCTTATTTGACCATCTCCTTCAGAGTCTCTTTTGCCTTCATTTATTTCAGGGGTTCCACAGCCATGCAGTGCCTGTTACCCCTTCCCTTAGCTTTCCTCACTCCTGCCTAATCGGTACGTTCTCTTGCCAATCCTTGCATCACAATACCTGTACATGACCTTGAAAAGCATCCTACTGCATTCCTTATTCCTCACTAGGATAATCTCTGTCTGCCTTTTGAACAATTAGAAGAGTTCCACCATTTCCATATGTCTACTGGCATTCTCCTGTAGTCAAAGCAAACCTTCCTATGTACATTTTTGAGGTCTGTGTCTACTGCTTTTACATGGATTGCTGTGCTTTCTTTTCCAGATCTGATCCTTTCCATTGCTCTGCTCCAACCTCTCTACATGAAGTCAGTTCTTCCCTTAACTTGATCATGCCAGGAAAGCCTAGTGAAGGTCATGGTGTGTGGAAGCTCACTTTAACACCAGACCCACTTGATTTTCACCATTTTATTAGTCAAGATAGCATGCCACAGAAATCAAACCCATAGATAATCTCGACATCAATGATGTCACTCCTTATCAATGACATTTCAATTTTCTTCAAAAGCCCATCACATGGGTCTGACATTATTTAGTTTTCATAAAGCTGCACTGACCTGTATTATCACCTTCACATTTATCAGGCCTTGTATAATTCATACCATTATTAACTTTGGGATCAATGTTAAATAGAACAGTGTATGCCTTTACAGACAATACTCTACATCTTGCCAGTACGGCCCAGGAAAGACCAGTTCCAGGACAGTGTCACTCATGGCAACTGAGCACAAGGCAAACGATGACATGCCCGGTGACATGCCCAGTGACAGAGCCAGGGCATGATGTAAAATATCCCGAGCAAGGTGGGGACAGTGGTCGGGAGACTCTTTCACACACACCGTGCTCATTGAGCATTCACCCCGGCAGAGTTTGCCGGGAAGAACTTCCTGCCAAACAATGGTCTCTGAATTCATTTCCTTGTGGAGTATCTTGAACAGCATCTCATAAATCCTTAAATGAGCACTTTATTTTGCTGTGCTGATCATAGATAGTTTTTTATTAAATTCTGGTATGGATTCTATATCATTTAGTCCAATAAAACGTTACCTTTCTCCTTGCAGTAACAGAATTAAAACTCTGGCTAAATCTGCCTTTGGCTTCCCCAGCATTTTTTTTGATGTGCAGATGCAAACTGTCCAGAAAGGTGGCAGGTACAACTGTGTTCTATTATTTTGTCAATGAGCATGACTATATCCCCCGTGGAATTATTTCATAGGCAACTGGAGTTCCTTTTCATACTGCAATAAAAATGGAAAGTTCATAAAGCTGGACATGTGAGAAGCTCTTTCTGTCATGCTTGCAATCTACATTTCAATTCAAAATAAGAATTCCTTGGGAGCTGTGGGGTTTGTTGTGTTGCTCCCCCACCCCACCCCCCGATATTGTACTCTACACTAAATTACACTGATTCATTATTCCTATTAAAACAAACAATAACCTCAAATTGCTTAGCAAACCAAACAATTGCAAACAGTAAATTTAAACAGTAAAACAGGGAGCACGTTGGGTAAATGTTATTTCCCTGAACAAGGAAAGCTTTCGGCAAAGTGCTTAACTTGAATACAACAAAAGGCAATTTAATTCAGTAATACAGCTGGATGAAAAATGGAAACCTCAGGTTTAATAAGAAGGGGAAAAAAGACAAGCATATATCATCCAAAAGGATAATTATGAGAAACTATTTTGTATGATCCAGCTAAATCAAAGCTTTTAATGCTTTCTTACTCCTGTCAAAGGAGGGAGATTTAGTGCTTTAAAAATGGGGATTTTGCAGACTGCACTGCCAAGAAAAAATGATTTGTCCCTTGATAAATTACTATTGGGTTTTCTACTTGAAAAAAAAATACACTTACATTGAAATAAATGCCAGGGAATGGCTAGAGAATTTATATTATTCACTCGTATCTGTCACTGGATTGGTTGAAAAGCGACAGTGCTATTAAAAATGTCTTCTTGCTTCTAGACATAATGGCACAAAGGGGCCATGCGAGTCTTTCCTGAATGGGAGGGATATGTATACAAAAATAAATAGTAAGCAAATCTTTATTCCCCTCCACCATCCTGACATACGAGGCTCTAAAGAGACACTCTGCGCGTGTGCGGCGGGGGGAGGGATGTATTTTGTGTTTAGAAGCTGCCAATTCTGGTGAAAACTCCTCTCCCACTGGGATGGAAATTGCCCATTCATTTTCCTAGGGATTTTCAAGGACTCAAATAAATCTTAGAAAACTTTTCCCTCTTCTGAAGGAGGGAAAAAACCCACATGTATATGTGACATATCTACAAGGATGTTAGCTGGAGAGCTGCACTGCACTAAGAGCAGTTTTAACCTCAAAAAAAAAAAGGGTCTCTTCTGTGCTTTTTGGCTGGAGAAGCTCACTCTGATCTTTTTGCCCAGACTGTGAGCAAGAACTGTAGGAGTCAGCGAGAAGCAGAATGACTAAGCAGTCACAGACACTGGGAAGTATGAGGAACACTCACTGGGCAGCAGTCCTCTCTGGGGGCAGCTTGTCTAGGGCTTTAAAGCCCGCAGGTGATAATGGCTGGTAGTCACTCAAGGTGTGAGGGAAGAAATGCCTTTGTGCATCGTACCCTAGAGGGAGACAGGCTCGTCCCCAGCAGCCTGAACCCCTGTGCCATATGTGCTGCTTGCTGCTGACAAGCTGCTCCCCCCATGGGTGACCAAAGCCACCAGAGCTCTTATCTGTCAAGCTTCAATCTCTTCAAAAAGCTAAGGTCCCAGTTGCCCAGAGGCTGGTCTTCTTGACACCACAGAAAGGCAGACTTTGCAGAATGAGTGCAGGTGGCAAACAAACAAACAAACAAAAGCCATTAATAAGGCTGGGGTGCCAGTGTGCGAGGGCAATAGGACCACACAGATTTGCAGGACAAGGAGAGCAGCTTTACTTGGTATTGAAATGATTTTTTGATTAGAGGTTATTTTACAGATTTTTTGATTAGTCTGAGAGGCTACTAAAAATGTCTTCTTGATTTCTAAATTTGAGGTCTTCTTGATATACTTTTTGTTATTCAGTTCCATTTCAAAGATTTCCTCTTTTTTGATTAATTGTAAAACCAACTTTTTGCCACCATACAAGAGATCTTCTGCTTATTTAATTGATGACTGGCACAGGCAAATATCTACCTCCCAAGAGCAGTATCAGCTACACGTTTTGATGGAAACCCAGAAAAATGTTTATCTGGCCCCTGAACAACTTTTCTGCCTACTAGTTAAATTAGTCATGGATTTCTGAACGATCAAAAAGCAAGAATAAGACCTTGTCTATACATGCATAAAGTTATACTTCATTGCAATCATTCAACATATGAAAGGCAGAGCAGGGGACTAGCTGGAAAGGACGAAGTCTGAGAGGAGTTTGACTAAAACACAATAGTTTTTTCACAGAGTGCTTAGCCTGTAAGATCTTTAAAACAGAAACAAACTTCTATCTTCTCTACTCACAGGAACCTACTAACTAGACTCGATTCAGAAGCTGAGCATTTAAAAGCTGCCAGATTATGAAGACAACAGCAAAAAGGAAATTCAAGCATTAACAGACAGATTAGAAAAAACCCATCCAAAAAGAGAAAATGGTATCTCTAGAAACCATCACTACAAATTAGCCAGAGTTAGGGGGATTTTATGCAGTAATTTCAAAACTACCTGGCTTACAGAGTTTTAAAGTTCCTACTGTTTAAAAACACATAGGGCAATGCCACTAAACCTGACCTCCAGATCTTTAAGTGTATTTTACAGAGTTATGAATGATTAGGTCAGGTAATAGGGGACTAGAAATTCCATTTTTACTCTCTCTTCCATCAAAACCCCAAGATGATTTCACTGGAAAGCTGCTATTTTCTCCAGGAGTTGTCTCACTTTTAAATGCAGGAAAAAATGTTTTATTTTATTTTCATTCTCACTTCACAAAATGCATCTCAGTTTTGAAGTCAGAAAATGCAGCATTTGTTAAAAACTGAGTTACAAATAGTATCCAAGCCACTCTTGAGAAGAAAAAAAAACCCAAACAACAAAACCACCACCAACAACAAAGCAAATGTCTTAGAAATTATGAATCATTGTCATTCTGATGTCTCAAAACTTTTTTTCATACGGATTATGCTAACAAAACAAAAAGGAAGAAACCAGCAATTCCAAACTGTATCTTTCTTGTGATAAGGGCTTCTCACAAAATTCATAATTATATCATCTCTAGCCATTTATCTTAAGTCAATAATCCCACAGACCTTCTCAAACTAGCATTTTGCAAATACACCACAGAAGCTACTTGAGGCAGTAATTTATTTTCAAATAACATCTTTATCTTCTCCTTTGGCACGTAGGCTTAAGTGGATTGTTTATCTATGAAAAAATAGTAGAAAGTTTACTTCCCAAAATAAGTTTTATTAGAAAAACAAATTTCTTCCTAGAAAATTCAGTTCTAATCACTAATTAGCATGCAAATACTAATATTACATGGAGAAACAAAAGCATAAATAGGGATTATATCAGAATAATCCTACCAGAGTTTTGGTTGTGTTTTGTTGTGTTTTGTTTTTTCTAATACATTGTTTTCATGTCCCTAAATCTTTGTAGGAAAAACAAGGCAGCTCATTGTTCTCTGTCTGTTGCAGGTGTTCACTCACAGTAGTTATTTCTTAGAATTACTTCCAAAGAAGCATCCATCACTACTAGAGCAAACAAATCCTTTCAACCCAGCAGTCACAGCTTTGGTAGAAGGCACTCTGAATCATGTGATGATGTGTCCTGTTAAACAATTTTTAATTCACAGGATGATTAACCTCTAGAAATTCTCCAAAAGAATGCAGAGTCTCTATCCCTTAGTATCTTTAATAATTGAATTAAAAAAAAAAAGAGCAGATAATATGACCTTAATGAAATGATGAGATACAGTCCTTTGGTTCGTGCCACTATGGATCGGTGTCTCCTTCACATACTCTCCTGACTGCAGCCCTAAGCTTCACTCCACTCCCCTGCACCCCTTTATCCAACTCTGGTGGCAAGGTTAGTATCACCACAAGGCTTCTGCCTCTCTAGGAGCTCCGTGCCACCCAGGACCTATCAGCAGGTTGAAGACATTCTGTGGGGACAGCCATAGGCATGTACAAGCTAGAAGAGGAGACTGGGGCCTGGGGAAGGCTGTTCCCGATGGCTCCTGGGGACACGCTGCAGTCCCCTGCGAGGGATCCCTGACGCTGCACCTTGGCTGCTGCTGTGAGAGCTCACAGCTCCTCACAGACAGCTTTCCATCCACGCATCATTAAAGCAAATCAGCTGATGATTGCACTCTCCGTTTAGTGATCTCTGTTGGAATTTATGGTGCTGCAGGACACTTCGAGTTCAAAGACTTTTAATCTTCAAATCTCTTCCCCTTTGATCTTAACCTGCTATGTCTGCTGACAGGAGGGACAAAGGATAAATCCACAAAATCAAAATGGTTTTCTAAAGCCATCTTTGTCAAGGGAGTTAAGAACAGAGGACACCGCCAGAGTTCTCTCTTACAATCCAAGATCAATTCTGCAGGCCAAATCCTCAGCCAACATAAATCAGCGCAAGCTCATTCAGATAAACTGACAGGATTTTATACTACCTGTGGAACTGGTCCTAACTATTTGCAAGTTCCACAGTTTTGAGAGATTCTTTAATGTCTGCAAAGGCCCTTAATGAAAAATAACCACACAAAATGCACCTCCCATAAATCTTTCTTCAAAAATGCTAATTTCTAGCCCGATACACATGCAAACAAAGTAATCAATTAAAGCAGGCTACAGATATAATTTTACAAGAGACAGTAAGCTCAAAAAGTAGTAGAAGATATAGAATGCATTCACAGGTCTACCATTTAGTTTATTTTTTTTTAAATTACAACCCTGTAAATTTTCTGGACTGTTTATACAGCATGCAAAAAAGGCAGGCTGGGCATGAAGTAGCCACTGTGCATTTCCTCATTCCTACACCCATTAGCTGAAAGTATACAGCCAATTCTCAGCCTTGTGTTTTAGGTCATAAATCTGCTCCCTCTGTTCTTTGGGCAAATTAAAAGCTATATATCTTTTGTCAAAGTCTTTCTGACACAGAGCTCCTACCTTCACAGCCTAAGGCTAGCTGTGTGTCTAGGAAAATTATATCCAATAGGCAGTGACAGCCATGGAGCCCAGCATTTAGGCACTAGCGAACATATTTTTATACATGTAAAAATCATTCTACCTTATAACGTGAGCACAATTTATACATATTTAAAAGGATTACAGGAGTATGAAATAAGAAAATGCTTTCAAAAGGATAGGATGGTGGTCCAAATTTGATATCTGAGCGATCTTTAGAACTATGCTGCATTAAGCACGCACATTAACCTCTGCATTACACTGATCCAAGCTACACCATCAGAACCAGAACCTATTTTCTCCTGCTTTATCAGTTGCCATGCTTCTGTTTCTGATGAATGTACGGGCACCGCTTTGGATTTCAGCTGAATGTGCAAACAGTATATGTGTTTTAATTAAATGCATACAAAATGATGTTGTTTGGGAATGCCAGCTTTGTCATGTATCACAGCAATGGCTTGTCTAGTTAGATTGGAGTTTTATGGCCTTGAAATGAGCCATTGCAAAACAGCAATAGTTAAGATGCCCCACATGAATTGCTGCATTGTGGAAAGTTTTCTAAGCAATGAGCTCCAGCACTTCTTTTAAAAGCTGCAAGATGCTTGCAAAGAAGTAACTTTAAGACACAGGGAAATATA
>JAOEGS010011918.1:39589-50566 GCA_025447755.1 Corythornis vintsioides | reverse complement strand
AACCTGCTTCTTTGACTAACCCCCTCCTCCCCAGTGGACCTCTTTTTTTTTTTTTTTTTCTTTCTTTTTTTTTTTTTTTTTTAATCTGTATTTAAATAGGACATTCTTCACCTATCAAAAATGGAAAATTTTCTTTGTATTGCTATTAAGACATTACTATTCTACTCCTCATACGAAAAAACAAGATTTTTTTTTTCCATGAACCCTGAAAACATAGACTTCATAGACCTACAATTGTGATGAAAATGAAAGCTCATTTTTCAGAAGAAAAGTTATTCAAGATAAAAAAGCAAGGAGAAAAAAGGAATATAGGTAAAAATCAAGGGCCATTGCCTTACTTATTTACTTGACAGCAAGGTTTTCAACAACACGACACTTTTGCATTAAAACCACCTCTTCACTTGAATTTAGAAAGAGCTCTCAAAAATAAGTCTCAAGTATTTAGATAGGGGAAAAACAGCAGTAGTGTCTCTTGGGAATTATAATAATTTTAAGCTGAGATCTGTCTAAACATTTTCTTTTATGAATTTCGAACTCACAAAATGGGAGTCTCTCTCCCATAACAAATTTTTGTCCCCCAGAGACTTTGGAGCACCATGAACTTTACAATCTAACCAGGAAGCCTGTTCTGTACAGCAAAGCATCAGCATGAAGTAAATGAAACAAGAATATAATTTTTTTTTTTTTTTTTTAATGATGGCTAAAAACACTTGGATTTGGAATTGTTGCCACAAGTGAGGTATTCTAAACTGGTTAGTATTTCTGGTTAAGTATTTCCAGCAAGGGAAATTCAAGTGACTTCAGACAGGGCTATTACTGACAATAGGTCTTCCACAGTATTTTACAGGATTCAGCTCTCTGAGGGTGGAGCACACAGGAGTGTAGGGACCAAGTACTACAGCCAGTTAGTGCAACAAGTTAATTAATTATGTGAGAGACAGCCCTTTCCTCGGAGAAGCTGAAAACAGGAGCAAAGAGACTGCATAAACTCACTGTCAGATGAAAGCCCCAAGGAATATAAGGGAAACCCAAAACCCAAACATTTTCACCCACATTAGCACAGGAAGCCAGTAGCAAGGACAAGAATTGAGAGCTCACCCATCACCTCCTCACAACCAACCACCACTACCTTGCTTTCTGGCTGCAACAAATAGCCTCTTACGTTGCCATCTTTTAATTTTTACCTGCCATAAGTTACACAAGTTAGATGTTAACATGTTATATAATGGTAACCTAAAGATTTTTTTTTCACATTTAAAATATATTTGGGGAGAAACATTTTCTCTGAACATCACACTATGGTCATTTAAGATACTGCTAACTATGATGGAGAAAGAGGGAAAAAAAACCAGGGGGGTAAGGGGGAAATTCACTCTCTCCCAGACCTGCTTTTCTCCTCCATCCATATTTTAACTTGTATGGAATGGTCTTAAAGAAAGCAAGGAAATTAGACCTTCACATAATCAACAAATTGAGAAATGACATTTTGTACTTAAGCACTCTAAAATTAATTGAGTATGATTGAAATGAAGGGCAGAAATTTTCTTAAGCTAAGTGCAGCAGATTCTTCAGAACATATATATTCTTGTCATCTTTGCAGATGAAAATGAAAAGGCATTTACACATTTCTGAAAAATTAAGATGATATATTAACATTATTAATTAATTCGTTCACCATTGCCAGTGGAATTCATTGTAAATGCTCAGAGATGCTACTAAGCAAACTCAAGAAAAGGATTTTGAGATGTTTCCAAGAACTAAGCCTGACAGACAACCAAACACAGGTTCAAACAAACTGCTTGTATCTAAGTAAAGAAGGGTAAATATCTAACTGTAAAGAGGAGTAAACAAAAACATTTAGTCCTCACCAAGTGCTCTGTATTGAAACCCCTTCACAAGCATTAAGCAGCTAAGCATTGCACTGCACACTTAGAATCACACTCACAGAAGGGAAAGAGCCTTCTCAAAAAGGGAAATTAGACTAAAAGAAACAATTCCTTTCAGAACACCATGGGAATTCTCTACTTTCCAACATCAACCATTTATGAGAAACCTTGATATGATGCAGTACCATTAACTGTGTGCATATTTAACAGCTAGCAATATGCTTTAACCAATGAGTAGCTCATTGCTTGGATAAAAATGTGCCAGCTGCTGACTACCTCAGTCAGAATCTATGATATAGTTGATTTTTTTTTTTTAAAAGAGCTTTGTTCAAACACCATCAATCTTTGCTTCTTCATGATTCAAAGATGGAAACAGATTCAGGTTCCGTAATATTAGTAACACAGTACTTCCATATGAACTCATAGGCACTATCCATTTCTCCTGTTACTCGTATTTATACTTGAATATGAGTAACAACACATAGTGGATTATAAAATGATTATTTTCTCCATAAGATCTGCATAGAAATACTCCAGAATGAAAGCAACAATGCAATTGAATCATAATGCTTGCTACACGAAAGAAGGAAGGAAATGAAAACAGAAATGGGATGGATACCTCCTCTCCTCTGCAGACTGAGGAGCTCAGACCCATTCAAAGAACAAATACCAGCCAGCTTTCCTCTATCTTGCACAATTCCAGAAAAGAACACCAGAGAAGGCAATTAGTTTAGGGAGCAGTTATCTTTCCTGAATGTCTTTACAGAAGGAAACTGTGAGACAAGACGTGGGTTAAAAAAAAAAAAACCAACAAAAACCAACCAACTTTGATAAAGGTCAGTGACATATAACCTGTTCTGGCAATTACTTGTCAAATGTATGAATGGTTTAAAATACATTGAAGTAACTCAGCAAATGCGGTGACAGGATTGTTTTAAGCAATGTGCTGTCTTATTCTTCAGAGAGAATTCTGAAATTAACACTGACAATACTGACATAAAATAGGGTGTGGGAGAATGTGAGAAGCAGCAAGGGGAGTACAGACAGAGGTGTAGTCTGTATTCTCTATGCCACTGGAGCTGTTGTACAACCAGCCACTCCAGGCTCCATTCTTCACTCTACTCTTAATACAGAGAGGATGCAGGCACACCAGTGACCTATGTGTACACGAAGGGGACTCCTCACGTTCACCGTGGCAGCTGGAAAGCTTTCAGGAGGAGTTTTGCAGCACACTGAACAGCCACTATCAAGCATGCTTATATTGTCTTGCATTGAATTACAATTTTCTTCCCTGGAGATTTTCCCTTCTAGATCTCCATGTAAAGATACATGCCGTTTGGGGTCAGATCTGAAATGTTTGACCCACCTGCTGTTCAAAAGCTACACAGGCTGTGTTCCCCCACCAGTGCTGCCATTGTCTGATTTTATCTGTGCCAGCAGTGGAGGCTGATTGAACATCAGGAGGGAGAGAGAACATTCTATAAAACTACAGGCGGAAAAGGTTTGCCAATTATTTTTCTTCTCATGACTTTTAGGATGCGCAGATTCCTTTTGGCAGTTCCCCTTGTTTTGTGCCCATAAAATAAGTTTAATGGTTGAATTTTCTTTAAGATAATCAGAGGCTGTATAATTTATGCATCTGAATAGCATTGTAGCCAGATGTAATTTTGCTTGAAGTTTCAGTATTACAGTTAGTAATGACTCTGCTGGCTGTGTTTTGTGGAATTTGCAATTTATTTAACAGTTGACTGAGCACTGACCCCATATAATATACCATAATCAAAATGTGGTAAAAATTAAAAATTAAAAACGAAAAAGAAATCTGTGCCTTCTGGGAAACACACCGACTTCAAGTGGACAGGGTATAGAAGCAGTCTCTGAAAATGACAGGTAACTGAAGTGGTCTTTAATGTTTATAGCACAGACAAACTAGCCAATCAAAGATTTAGCTGAATTATGGGTTGAAACACTGTCAGTAAGAGCTATGGCTGGAGGCATTTGTTTTGTCAGTCTTTGCTGCCATTCAACTCAAGTCCCCTTCCCTGATTTGCAAGAGTTGATTATTCACTGATCAGACAGGGAAATATCAGAGGGTATCCTGGGCTTCCAAAGAGCAGGGGGACCTTAGGGGGATGAAAAGTTAAAATTTAATTACTGTCTAGTTCTGCCATGGCTTCACAAAGAGTCACAGAGCAATGTCAAATGAAAGATCTCTCTCTCAAGCACACAAAAATATGCCCTTGTTTATCCAGAGCAACTCCTCCCCACTCTGCCAGGCTGCCCCAGCCTTCCCTGGGCTCTCGCCTACTCTGCAAACCCCTTCCTTGCTCCCACAGCTGCTCACCTCTTCCAGTAGGTCTCATACCAGACCCACAAGACTCTCTTAAGGCCAAGCCTTTAGTTTGGGCCTGTTTATAATACAATTTGCAGTTAATCCACCTTTTTTAGCCCACCCACAGGGTGACGTTTCATTAATTGTATTCTTCATTAACATTTCCTTCTCAAGCATTAGAGATGATTAATGGTAATACAGAAATACAGTGTCATCAGCATAAAACAATGATTTATGGCGATAAGGAAAACAGTGTTATCAGCATAAAAATATATGGAGTGATCTGAAGAACTGAAGTTAACACAGGAAGGAGCAGATCCAGAATTTGCGGCGAGCTCAGTTGACCTCGGTTGCATTCACACGTGTCCCTGTTTTGTCCTGCTGAAATAACAGTGTGACTGGGACATCCATGGCCCCAACACGTGTGATAAAACCTCTTGGAGACACTGCAACTGCAACACCAGAAGTATGAAAGACATAGAAGATGGTTTTCTCTTGAACTCCTCTACACTGTTAGTGACTCTTAACTGTATTCTTAAGCCAATTTAGATCAGAGGCCATTATTACACATGATTTACAGCAGGCTACACTACAATTTATGTGCCATGTGGGATACAAAGAGCCACGAAAGATTTCCTTTCAAAGCACTCAAAAGGCTGAAATGATTTCTCAGCTGGTTGCCATTTATGCTGGTAATCCAATTGGAGTAAGAGTGTTTCCAACAAAGTTTAAAAATGACAACAGGATGGTAGAAAGTATCCCGAGACAGCAACTCAGCTGTCAGTTTTTAAGTATGTAAAAATCTGCGGAAAAAGGTTTGCATCATGGCAGTCACAGTACACAGTGTAGAACATGCATTCAAGACTACAAAACTTTAAGATCTATCTTCCCAAAGCTTCCCATATCAATGAAGTTTGGGGTTTTTTTCAAAGAAAAACAATCTAATGACAGAAAAAAAGAGACAAAATAATAATAATTTTTAAATCTTATTAATTTGATAGTCCCTTAGAAAAGGGCACCTGACACACAGGATTCTCTGAAACTGTGGTGGGCTACACTGCCGGTTTACATCTAGGCTACAAGGAAACCTAACAACAACAATATAATTTTAAAAGTTTCTGTAAGTCTTTGTATTCTTCTCTAAGAAAAAACAATTCGTTTATAACACAACAAAAAGCTAAAACACCCCCCTTTGTTCATAAAGGCTTGTTATTTAAAGGTAGATCTTGGTATGAAGGCCCCTTCCCTCTCAGTCAGGAGCTGTGAAGTTAATCTGTGATTACTCTTGGATTTATTTTTTTCAGAAAATTACTTCTTTCTGACTTTTCTACTCAGGTGTGAGCACTCCATCCAGAAGTGCTCAGCTCTGTAAGGCAGGGGAGGGAACATGGACAATTCCCTCAGCTCTCCTTCACAGACCAGAAGCAGGAGCTCCTAACTCTCATGTGCAGTTTCAGAGCTACACCTAAGGATCCAAAGAGAGATTCTTCTCTCAGCCTTGGCACCCTTTAAACATTCCATGCCAGAGCCACCTATGTTCAGAGACCTTTGCCTCTGTTAAAGTGCCTTTCTTCAGAAATTTCTGTAGAACCACCGTAATAGCATTTACAGAGCTTGCTGCCTTTCCAGCCACTTTTAGTGGAAAAAACTCACCCAAAGGCAGAGATTTAACTGCAACAGTATAAACTAGTCAAAGATCTGGCCCACATGCCTTATGAGATCCAGCTGCATAGCTATGTCCCAGAAGTCTGGGTGCTTTGAGTCTCTAAACACACCATGGCCTGGTGGTCTGCAGGCTGGAGAATTACAGCCAGGGGTACACGATGGCATCCTCCAGTTCAACATGGAGCTCCTCCTCAGCTCAATTCCACAGCTTCTTTGTACAAGCCATTTTGTGCTTCAGGCTTCACTTTTAGAAAAAATAAGAGAGACATTTTCTATTTCTCAACTACAATCACCTAAATTAATTTCTGTACCACTCCTTTGACAGTATCACCACATCATTCTAATAGGGTGGCTGGAAAGGTAGTCTACTATTTTCATTCTGTATTCATATTCGCTGCAGTTATGGGATCAGGTAAGCCAGCAGTCGAAGCAGAGAACTTATCTACTTGACAGCATCATTCCTAATTATTTGCTGTTCCTTCCCATTAATTTTCAAACTTGACTCTCTTCATTTCAACACTACTAAAAGAGTAATTTAGAGAAATAATGGGAAAGAATGCTTCCAGAGACAATTCACGCTGTCTTCTTCCATAAATCTCTCCAACTTTAAACACTTCAATTTACAGCTACAATATTTTTGACCTTTATGCTGTTGCTAAGCCTTCTTCAACCATCAGCAGCAGACTGACTACTGTGAGAGCTTCCTCCTGCATATTCTGAGTATCCAGAGACAACAGCTCCTTCGGGGGCGGGGGGGGGAAGACAAGTCTGAAACAATTCTCCCCTCTTACAAAGTTAAAACATCATGATTTAAGTTTTCAGCATTAACATTGCACAATTAAAACTAAAGGCTAAAGGGGCAGTATATTGCACTTACAGAAAAGCGTGCCAACTGGAGGCCAAAGAAACAGGGATCCTTCTTTTCTCTGCTCAGGTACTAGCTCACAAGTAAGAGCCCTCTCCTAAGAGGAAGAGGAACACCTTGAAGGCAGTGACTATCACAATAGCAAGGAACACATCAATTCCCTACATGCAAATGCACCTCTCCAGAACATCAGGAAGCATTGTTTAAATCAAACAAAAACATCACCTAGAGGTTTTAATATGTGGTTTTGCATTTCACACACACACACACACACACACACACACACAGAGAACAGGATTTGCTCTATTCACACAAATTCCAAAGCTGTCCATTCAAGTGCAACAGAAGCCAGGGTCTTTCTACCAAGATGAAGAAATGCTCCCTGAACAGACTAATTGTGTTTAAGACATCCATCAATTACATGAGGAGAAGGGTGGTAAAAGTGCCAACTATTTTCTATACATTTCTATTTAAATACTTGAAACAATTTGCTTTGACTGTGTTCAGAGTGTTTAAAACTACAGTATTACTGAGGACAGAGGATTCTAAATGAATAATGGAAAACGTGTGCACATGGAAAATCATTAATTCTCTCCTAGAGCACACAATTGCACAGCATATAAGACTCAGGGAAAAGCAACACATCAGACTGCTTCTGCATACAACAAAATGAACCAAGTTTACAGACCATGAACTGATTTGTAGAAATCAGTTTGTGAATTGCTTTGTACAACAAATAAAGCTCCTCTTGCTGCCCCAGTGTTGCATGGACTGTCTGGGGTGATCCAATATTTTAAACTATTTTTTTCTAAACCAAGTTAAAATATACTGGCCTCGAAAATCCTGCTTTCACAGGTGCAGTGGAAGAGGAAAAGACTAGAGGCTGAATCTTATTTCTTACTCATCTGGGAAAGGCAGAATTGTTTTACTTTACCGCTCGCACTTGATGGCTGTTTTCTTTTTCAACTCTGAAAGCAGTTCCTGTAATAGCAATTCAGTTCTTGTTCCTCAGACTATGTAGAGATTTGTTTAGGCTTGGATAAATGCCCAAAACATACTCCCAACTATTTCAGTTCTATTGAGTCTCTGAAAAGGCGCTACATGTATCTTTTCAGAATTTAGGTCTTTTTATTTTAGTCTCAGATGAAAGCACACAGAAGCTAAACAAGGAGAAAGGGAGGAAAGTGATCTGAACTTACACAGAGATAAAGAATGGCTCATTTAGAGTTTGGCTGGAGTTCTAGATGAGTGACCATCTTAACTTTTGCCTTATTCCCACAGATCTTTCCAACAGTATTTTTCAATGCTGGGTAACCAAAATTCTGACTTTTACCAAGTAGAAGTCTATGAAGATGATGTGCAGAAACGATGACTGAAAGAAGAGGCATATGCAAAACCCTGTTATCTTTGCACTGAAAGGCAATGGTGATGCATTAACAGCACAGGCAATGGCCAAACAGCATTTCCATAAGAGATGGGGGAAGTCTCACATCAAACAGAGAGGTTTTCACCTTAAATTTTGTGTAAACTTAAGTAATATGATCAAATAATAATTCAAACTTTTAAAAATAAGAAATATCTTAACTAGGATTTTAAATACTATTAAGCCTTTTTTATTTTTCCTTCATGGGGGTCTTCTCATTAAGGAGATTCATTAGATGCTCAGGCTATACCCATCATATACTCTACACGAACATGATGCCAAAGGCACATGAGTGACCAGCAAACTGGTCAGTTAAGTTGTACCTCATGATCACAAGCTATCACTCAAATATGAATCATTCTTCAAACACAATGAAATAATAGCTTATTAATAAACATAAGTTTGTTTTCAGACGAAATCCCCCTTATTGCCTCAAAACAGCTGGATAGGAGATGAGGACTGCTGTTTAGGTCAGTAGGCGTGTCCCATATTGCCAACCAGAGAAGTCTTTGTATTGTGATTACTTAACATTTATAACAGCTGAACAGCTGAAGAGATCAGGCTTCCAGGAACAGTCAGTCATTGTTAACCTTCATTCATGCTTAATCAAAGTTCAGCTCATTCTTGTACATCTTTCAGGTTCTCTTTTTACAAAATACCAGAATGGTCATTTCCCCCGGATTTTACATTATCTTTTGTGGTGCAAGAGGCTAATGAAATCCAACTCTTCATTTACATCCCTCTGCAACAGTGCTCAGGAGGAGGAGAGGCCTGTCTCCCCAGGATACCTGTTCAAGCACTTGTGATGGGAATGCAATAAAATACCCTGTTATAACATAGGCTGGGATTAAAAAAAAAATCTCTTTTAATAACCTCCTTCACCCGAAGCAATTAAAGCAACCCAAGTATAGGTTCCACTGCATCGCTTTCAAGAAGTAGCAACTCAAACAAAATGTGATTAGTCCTGTATGAGACTACACAGCAGCACACACAATAATTCACTGATGCAGTCCAAAAATCACAGGAGAACTCTGAAACTCTTGGAAGGTATTTCTGAGCAAGTCAGACATCTGCCTCCTGTCTGTGCACTTGTGTGCAATCACTGCACATGAGATCCTGTTTGATTACGCCAAGACAGTTCGCTTACATTTGTCCCCAGTTACATTTATACCACAATATAGAGCAGGGCCAGGGAATGTGTCTGAGCATGGGCCTGTCATAGCCCATCTAACTGGAGCATTTGTTTTCTCATTTTGGACAGCCCAAGCCCTCAGCAGCAGGGGCATGAGGCAGAGGAGCCACCCACAACTCTTGCTAGCAGGTGAAGGCTCAGCCCTGCTTTGGTAAGAAGTGACATTTCAGAAGGGCCTAGGAGACCACAGGCAACCACCTTTTTCCATAAACCCCACCCTTCTTTCAGCCAGAGCATCAAGTGGTAAGACAAGACCAGTATCCTCAGGTGTTTTTTCTGGGCTCATGTAACTCCAGCAAAGCAGACCAAGCCTTGAGAGCAGTGTAACCTCACTGCACAGGCATCTGCTCTGGATCCTTAGTTTGGGACACTTTAAACTCAGGGGGTCTATAAACTACCCAGTCCATTTGGCCATATGCTGTTCTCTGCCCAATGCCACTCTCAGGGCATGCTCTTCTACTTAAGCTAACATAAGGGTTGGATTAGCAGTGTTACTTGCTTTATATTGAACACTCCATACCTTCAACTAAAGCAGATAATCAAGAAATGTCTCAGTTTCATTTGTAAGACAACTGGGTATGAAGCAGTCCAGCTATTCTACAAACAGAAGAAAAAACACATCCTAGCTCTAGCAATTTTTGCATTCCTAAGAGCTGGTAAATTCAAATGTAACAAAATCCTGTTGTTTGGCATTCCAGGAGCTAAATTTTAAGAGCCTATGCATCCAGAAAGAGATATTTATGAACTGGTGATTGTGAATCCTTCCAAGTTGCTGAAGACTGACCAGACAGACTTGAGGGAGACAACGTAACCCCTTGCTTGAGCAACCAATGCCAGGGGCATAGCCCAAGTCACTGAACAACACTGAGGAGAGAGATGATTGCAGGCACCATTACAGGACATCCTGACGGTAGCAGGTACGGGGTTGATGCAGAAATCTAGATCCTTACAAACTCAGGTGTTCTGAAGGCTTTAAATATTAAAAGAAGAAATGAAATGCAATAGAATGCAAGAACAATGACAAGGAAAGAAGCAAGGAAAAGCAGATGCAGTAGTTCAAAATCACACAAAAAGAAAAACAAAAAGAATAGAAAAATCTCTATGTTTACTTTCATTTGAAGCTAATGGAAGAAAGAATTCCTACAGGCATTGGAATTGTTTAATTTTCATAGCTGGTCTGGTTGACATTTTCTTTTGAACACCAGATTAAATAACACAACTCAGCTAACAGCATCTTTGCCATAAATGCTACAGGGCTAAAGACCAGATAAACAGCAGCATTTAAAGGCTTTTTCCTTATGCAAATAAGTGCTAGGAAATACTATCAATGTACACATATTTTAAGCAAGATGAAAATACAAAATTTGTTGACTACTCAAGTCTGTTTTTCATCTTCATAGTCCTGATGCCAACACCTGACAGACATCAGCCCGAGGTTTACATAATTCCAAAGTTGTTGAGAGAAATAGAAAATTGTAAGTATATTTAATTAAGCAGGTGACATTGCTCATTCCCTATATCGAAACAGTGTTTGTATTTCTCAGCATCAGGATCCCTTAACGTGAAACATGAAGAAATTGACATGATTGTTATGATAAAATAACTGTTTCATCT
>JAOEGS010011918.1:0-39489 GCA_025447755.1 Corythornis vintsioides | reverse complement strand
TCCCAGTTTGGTGTCATCAGCAAACTTGCTGAGGGTGCTCTCTACCCCCTCGTCCAGGTCATTGATGAAAATATTGACTTCTCAGCATCAGGATCCCTTAACGTGAAACATGAAGAAATTGACATGATTGTTATGATAAAATAACTGTTTCATCTGAAGCTCCCATTTTCAAAGGCAACAAGTCATACCAGCTCCTATGTTAAGGTTAGACTACAGGCCTCAAAGTTATGAAATAAGAACTGGAAATCATAACTTTAGAAAAGACTCCAAAGTTCAAGGATTATCAAATCTTCACAAGGAAGCATCAAGCCCTTAAAATTTAATGTGTATTTCAACCTTTATATGTTTGTGTTGCTTTTATATTACTTAAAGCTTCATTATTTTAACTTTTGAAGTTTGTAATAAAAAGTGCAGACAGTGTATCAAGCAGATGTCACTGCAGTGCAGAAGTCTCAGCGTTGGGTGCATCTATGCCATACATTTGCAGACTGGGCTCAAAACCACTATACCCAGTACCATGCATGTCCAATACAGGTCTGGAGACTAGGAAAGCTCTGAAGAAGTTGGTGGATATTGCCTTGGGAAAACGGGTCCATAAAGAGCCAGTTTCAGGGAAAAGGACCTAAATTCTATTAACATTTTTGAGTCTAAACAAGTTTTATACTGTAATATAACTGCTGTAATGTCTGATATATCTGACTTAAAGGACAGAATTGTAATAAAGTTAGAAGCGTACAAAATTGCAGAAAGGACAATTTAAGCTGAAGCTTTCAACATTAACATCCAGGTTTTGAGCATTCAAAAGTGAGCTATGAAACACTAGGAAAAAATGCATTTAACTTGAGGCCTTTGGTAAATGTCAACGAGGGAAAATGTGATTTAGATTATTAGAGAGAGGCAAAGAATATAATCCACAGTAGATCACTTCAGCCCTGGCTAATTACTAAAGGCACCAGTTCATTACACTGCTGTAACTCTATCTAATTCAGTTTGCTCTGCAGTTCATCTATTACGTCTCTTTGATGCGTTCCCGTGCTGGCTGTTGCCGTGTACAATCCACTCTGAAGGTGCTTCTCAACCCCTGCAGTTTCCACTAAAACTCTAATTGAGGTTTGCTCAGTTTTAGTCTCACTACTAATCGGCAAAAACAAGAAAGAAGGGGGAAAAAAAAAAAAGTGATGAAGACGGGATAAACTCGTGTTTAAAAATCAGGAGCACAGTTGAGACATTTTCTGTAATAGGAGCTAAGTAACTTGGAGTTGGTTAATAGGAAGCCACTGTCAGATGCAAATTTGAAATTCAAAGGAACAAGAGTATTTAACCTATGATCAGACCATTTAAAAGCTACATTTCATTATAAAGAGCTATTGAAATTTATTCCCATGGGATTCTGTTGGTGTTGAAATTGTACATGGATTCAAGACTTAAGTATATTCATATATTCTGAGGAAAAAAATCTCATCCAGAGTTAACAACTATACATATCCAAAATTTTGTTAAGTCACAGATGATTGGGGAAGTATCCTAAAAGGTCTTTTTTCATGCTTGCCTTTGTCTTGTTCTCTGCCCTGCACACCTTTTATTGACCAGTGCTGCTAGCTGCACTTTTGGTATGGCTTAAGATTATCACTCAGGCAACTCACTATCACCCTGATTCACTTGGTAAATATTCTGAACACAACACTGAGAACTTTTAGCACAATTCGTATCTTTGTGCAGACTGAGCATAAAGTTTCTATAGCTATATACATGTCACAAACCCATACTGCAATTAAAAATACTTCAAGCACTTCATAAGCAGCAGCAAAACACTAACAGAACCAAATATTTTAAGTTGTACAATATAAAGGATCAGCTCATGAAAACACATACTATGTATCAAAGAATATTTACTATTCATATCTGCCTTTCCAGTAGTTAATAATACTGAAAAAAACAATTTTTTAAGTAACCTTAACAAATTTCTTCCATGCAGTGCATGTCATTCTTGTGACTTGTATGGTCTGGAAATACAGCAACATAATGAATATTAAAACTCACATTGACCTGTATTTTAAATACCTGTCATCTGCTCATATGTTTTATTTAATAGGGTTCTCAGAAGTCATAGACAGCTAATTGGCATTATTTTTATTGAGTTTTGTGTGGGTATTAGAAGGAAAACTGAAAACCCAGCTTGCAGTAATTTCCTGTACAACAAATCAAAACATACAGTGTCTTTGAAGATGCAAGAAATTGGTTTCTATATAAATTAGAAATGACTGGAAGGCATGAGAAACTGTCAGGCTACTCAATAGTCAGACAAATATGATCTGTGAGCGAAAGAAGTCCCATTTTCTTCCACTTGTGTAGGGGGGCAGAGAGTGCAGGCACCTGTGGCACAGAAGATAATTAAGTGGCTTAAACCCACCCTTGCCAAAGCCCAGGCCTTGCAGGAGTCTTGCTGAGCACGACTGAAGGGAGCAGCCTCTCAGGTGCCTTTGGAATCTTGCCTCAAGTTCCCTGCAGCTCTGCGTTCATATCTTTGGCCCACCACTACTTTATATTAAATTCCATCCATCAACTATGAAAAATAACATTCCCTAAACTCATCAATAGGGGCATATCCTGAACATTTCTAACTTCTAACAGTGTGGGAAAAAAGTGGGAAAGAAGCAAATGAACTGATCCCAAGAGAAACAGCAGTCTCATTAGAGATAGAGCTGGACGCCTGCCCTGGATACACCTTCAAGTAATCTAATGACAGGATCTGGTCTAAGATCATGATCACCCCGAGTCTGCATTCAGAAGATTTGCACATTGCCTATTGCCTACTGAGGAGTCTAAACAGCATTTTCAGGAATATGATGGCAAATACGTTAAGATACATCTGAGCAAGCTTTACGTTGTATAACAAGGACTGTAACAGATTCCCCAAGCTGATTGCAAGCTGTAAGTTTTAGGGAGCTGATGAGCCTGCTGTTGGGTTTTCCCTGCTTTTCAACCTGTATCAGCTAAAGGAGGGCATGCTGAAGTATGCCTGCTCACTCTCCAATAGCTCCTTTACCCAACACAGCATGGATGCATCACTACCTTTATACAGCAGCAAATACATCAAGTCGTCTTGGGCCGTAGTGCCTCTTAATCCAAAGAGGAGATAAAAAAAGAAAGACAAGAAAAAAAGAAAAACCAAGGGCATCACACAAAGCAGTACAGCAGGGTATTGGGTGTTATCACATCCTCACTCACTAGAGCTCACTTTCATGTCTGTGATCTCTCTTTCTCCTTTTAAGCCCCAAACCTCCATACCAGAGAAGATTAGGAACTAAAGAATATGAAGAAAAGCATTTTATAGTTGTATTCTAGACCTATGTTCACTGCTAGGAAGCCACATACAAGTATTCCTACCTGTGGCAGAAACAAAACCCTAGCACCACCTGGCAGTGACCTCCATTCCTGTCTCAGCAAAACCTTGCCCCTCAACTGCACCCTCTTGGGTTCCATCAGCACCCTGAGGTCAAGCCTCCAACAGGTCTCCTTGATGTCCCAAATTCAGCTTAAAAGGCCCCAGTGTTCACAGAGTCCTGCAGGAAGAGGACAACCCTGGAAATGACGGCCCCAGCTGGAGTCTGAAACAAAGCTTTGTGGTGCAGGCTGTAACCCTCCACACTGAATTCCAAAATACAAAGAGCAAATTAAGTTATCTTCATTAATCTCTCTACATTATACAAGAATAACAAAGACTTCATCAAATGCTGATGTTTGTTTTCCCATTCACCTTCCTGAGGTCTTCCACATACGAAACCAGTCAGCTAGTAAACTCAAGGAGTTATTGATTGCTGTATATTAAATCAAGCAGGATCATTTGTCCTCCAGGTTCTTCCTTCAACAGAGTAGGCAAAGCTCTGTTTTCTATGGACAAAACAGCTCAGAAGATGAAATAAAGACTTTTTTCTTAAGGCAAGATATAGAAAACACACTGACAGCTGAGGGCTGTGTTGCAAAAAACAACAACAAAAAATGTTCAAATAATGGTATTTGTATCAGATAAGCTCTTTTGCTTGTGATTTCAGTTCAGATACCACACATTAGAGAAACTATTTATTGGAGTAATTTCTGCTAAAATATTGAAAGGCTTATCCATCACCATGTAACACAAAAAAATCCATCTCACAGCATCCAGAGAAAATAAAACACGTTGCAAATGCATCAAAATACAAACAACAAGAAAAGAACTGTTCAAAGTAGCTCCTGCATATTGGCAAGGGAAGTAAAAAGCTTATTAGAGAGAGATGAAGAGCATTTGTAAGGAGAGTTTCACAGTTCAACATCATCAGCAGTGCTTGGTGACCAAGGATTCATTAAGGTGATGGTGAAACATGCAGCAGCATGAGGTGTGAAGGGCTTTTGATATACAAGCAAAAACTACACACTGTTATACTTCATACAGAAGGCTACCAACAGGTCTAACCGTAACTGATAAGTATGTATTCTCTTCATTTAGACCCTTATGCACTGGAGATGGAGATGACTTGCAGGTTTTCTTTCTAGCTTTTTTTTTTTTCCTGTTCCTAATGACACATGCCAAAATGTTGATGTGGGGTTTTTTTCCACTGTGCCACAGTTGTATTCTTCCCTAAAACTGAATGTTTATGCCCCTATTATGACTGTGATATAAAAATCTGATTTTCAGATTAACTTTCTGAATTAAAAGCCTTGAAAAAAATTAGTTTACAGAGGATACATATCTTTCAATCCAAATGAGATCTGTAGCTTTGTCTTCATGTTTCTGTGTATTTTCATGTCTTATTTCATCTAATTATTTTTATTTTTAAACAAGTGTAGGATTTCCTTTCAAAGTAGAAAACCCTAATAACATTGTTTTCCACAGCATTCCACTCCTACAAAATAGCCTTAGTGAGAAGATAACTGTATTTTGGGGTGAAGAAGTTCGTGTTGTTGTTTTTTGCCTAGTTACAATAGCAGCAGCTAGTGGATTTTTCTGCTTCATATAGGTTTGCATGTACCAAGTCACTGAACATGCAGAGGGTGTATGGACTGGACTTCAATGGCCAAAAAGTGGATGCCTTCTAAAATACTGAGGAACACAGCCTTTCCTATTTTGAAAACTACCCAAAATTTACAAATCCTTCCTTAAATCCAACAGCTACCTTCCCACATGTTTTTCTCATGTCCTTTAGCTGCAACACAGCTGCAACTTTGCTTTGACAGTGGAATAAGGAAAACTCAGTTGGAAAGCATTAAGCTTCTGAAAATGGCTGCAATTACAGGTCAGAATTAGAAACCTACTGAACACAGGTTGCCCTGGATTTGGCAGGTGACCGATGTCACCTCCCAGCAAGACTGTTTACTGCTTCAAGGTAAAAGGTGAAGAAAATACATTGTCCTTCCATATACCATTTTAGCAGATCTAGGTAAAGAGCCTTTTGACACATGGCCCCTTACAAAGAAATTGAATAAAAGTGTAATTTGCTAGAGAGAAGTTACCAGGCACTACTACTTGCAAAGGATACTTCCATTTCTTTTCATTTCTGATTCACCTGCTTGAATTTCTCACTGCAGAGGGCTTTTATCAGAACTGTGAAACTGGGAAGGCCAGAGGCTTTCACTTGGCAGTGCAGCCCTTGCTCATAAGCCCAAATGCAACTACGAGGCTTGCAACAAAAAAAATGCACAAACATCTGCCAGCAACCTCTCCTCCATCCCCATGCAGCCAGTGACAGGTAAGACACCAACCAGCTGAAAGCAGCCAGCTGAGCAGGAGAAAGGCATGAAAGCAACCAGGGCTTGTGGACACTGGATGGAACAACTCAGCTCTGCACAGCCTCACCCAGCATGAGTGGACTGATGGGACCAGAATAATCCAAGAAAAGAAACATAAAGCAGCTCTGAAAAAATATTTCCCAAAGCATTTTCTACAGAGTACTTTTTTCCATCACCTTCAGGTATCAGAAATAGAGATAACAGAGAGAAATAAGTCATGTGGGAAAAGAGGGAGTTTTGAAATCAAGTTCACACCAAAGAAACTGCGCAGTCACAAATAATTCAACATCTCATACTGTGACTCTCTCCCCCATTAAGTTTACATAGCAAGCTTAATGCTGCTCAAGCTGGTAAACTGGGAAAAACTTTTACATGCAAAATGAAGGAAGCCTGTTCAGCACATGACTTGCCAATATCACCCAATCTCTAGACATTCCTATTTTTAGCAGGAAAATAATTTGTATACCAGCCATCTCTCTCCTCTTCAAGAGAATTTTCTAATTACAGATACATGCCAGGAGACAATATTTGAATTTAGTTTAATTTATAAATTACCTTGAAGCAGGTTTGTCCCTGGTGAATTTAAAACGTTACCTAAAATCTCGTGTTTTATCCACAGCTGTCAAGCGAGCAATTTCCCTACCTTGAAATATATATAATGCGAAGCACTAACCCTGAAGAGAAGGGGAAAAATTAATCAAAATTTCTGTCCTCAAGAAGAAAGAAATCTGGTGATACTCCTTTCCATCCCAAAGAAATTATGACAAATTACTGATCCAAACTGTATCTACTGCTGAGCGTATGGGGTGGCAACACTGATTTAACCATTCCGGGATCTGGCTAATGCTGAGCATGCCATTATACTGTGTACAGAGAACAACAGCTTCTCTCTAAAAGAGCTTAGTCTCCTCACAGACAATACCAGCCAAGGGTGAGCAAAGAGGAACTTTATTATCTCGGCTTTGCAGAGGCACCCCGAGCACAGAGCGTGTGAGCTGACTGCACTCCTGAAGCCTTTGCCAAAAGATGAACCTGTGTGTCTCAATCCCAGTTTAACACTTTACCCATAGATCAAGCCTCTCTCATACTGCTGACTCTTGCCTGCAAAGCCAGGCTGTCTGAGCCCTTTTCTTTTTCCTCATTCTCCATTCCACATCCATCAAACCGTGTCTAGTTTTTCCTTTTCTTGCTAGTATTTTTAAGTATTTGAAACCTTTTCGGGAGAATGGAGAAGGAGATGGTGCCTTGCACCCTTTGATAGTGGCTGATTTCCAGTACAAGGGCAGGCTGGTAAGAGCATGGCAAGCAGGGAGAGTGCTTTGCAGCACGCTTCCCCAGGCTGCTCCGGCTGCGATCTGTCTAACGGCTGCTTGGAGAGCGCACGGATGAGTCCTTGCTCTCCACTGTTACTACTGTTAAACCTACTGACAATACTTTATGCCAGTACAGAGAGACCAGTGAAAATTCCCCAAAGCAATCACACAAAAATTGCAATAGAACTGCTTTAAGACTCTGACTGGAGCTCTCTGTGCAGTGGTGTTACATCAACCTAAGAGTTGACACAAACAATTTAGTGGCTGACCGTGAATGAGACAAGCTTCCTTATCACCACAGGAGACATGTGAGATTGGGGTTTAATAAAACCTTGATATTTCCTATAGGGGCATCATGAAACATTTACTCCTATTGTCAATTAACTTTCCAGTAAAATTCCTTACGAAGAAAGCATTAATAAAACATGGAATTCACTACATTTTTACTTTAAATTAATGCTACAAACAATGATAACTATGTGATCATCTGCAAGTTTTACAGTCTCAAGAACCTTAAAAATCCACTAGGATTTTTAGGAGGAAATTTATCACCCATCCTTTATCATAATAGAAATGAAGTACAGTGCTGACAAAGTCTGACACAGTAAATCAATGCCAGAACTGACTAAGCATCAAAATCCCCTGATGCCTATTGCAAACATTACTTCACATTATCAAAATTATTGACAACCTTACATATGCACTTTTATTACCAAGTCTTAGTCATAAAGTAACTTTATCTCAAGTCTGTAAACCTAGAATGTATAACCTTTTAAAAAAACATTTAATTTGGGGGATATTTTCTATTTCCTGGAGGCAGATGACAAATCCTTTCTTTAGCATGAGAACTTGTGCCTGCCCCCAATTTTTTCCTTCCTATTGGTCTGAATATACCCTTTGATGCTCACACCTTAGCTGAAAGCAGGAACATATCAGGCTGCAGGTCACAGATTCACTGCAAGCTGAAGGATCTGGCACAGCAGAACAAAAGATTTTTAACAGCTCTTTAAACAATTGTAAAGTAATAAGGAGCCATACTTAGCAGGGCTCCCCAACATGCTATTTCACAGACACCAAGGCTCTGGGCACTACCCATTTCACCAGGTCTCTCATAGTTCTTGTTTTCTTCACATGAATTATGCATTTCCCACTCCCTGCCCCTGTATCTGACATTAGGAACCTATGGCACAAAGCCTTTCAACACTCTAAGATAAGGGAATCAGTTGTCTTCAATTTCCAAGCCAAAAAAAGAGGAAAAAAAGTCAAGTTAACAAGATCTTAATTCCTGCTGAATCTTCCTCCCAAGCCTGCATTTTATAGGAAGGGGGCAATTTCTCTTAACCCCAGACCTTCTACAGCTTACCTGTGTTAACTGCAAAATGCATAAAGAAAAACTAAAATAGTAAACCAGCCTTTTCTTGGGATGAAGACCTGATTTTGGACACTCATAAAATCCATCTGAAATTCCTTGGGTTGAGGTTGTTTGAGCTGGATTGGGAAGTGTATTTTAGGAAATATCCCTGAACACTTTCCCTGTGCTTATGCCTTTTCCTGAACAATCACCTTTGGCACAGGGAGGTCAGTTGAACTCTGCACTGTGAAAACACTCAAAGATGGAAACACTGGATTTGATGGAGTGGAACTGGTCAAAGCTGCAATACTCAGTGTTTCTTTTGTAATGTGTGCTCACATCCAGTGCTTTAAGGCTCTGGGAAGCACCTGATGCACTTCAAGGGGTAGAAAACCTCTCTCTGCTCCAAATTCTCCACATTACAGGGGGCTTCCCTGTGCAGCAGATGCCATTACAGCTGGTGCTCTAAGGAGTGAGCTACAACTTTTCAGAAGTTTGTCATGTGAGTAGTGTTGTACTAAAACCATCTGTACATACATCTGTATCATTAAGCAACATTTGTACATAACCATCTTGTACAAACTCCTCACAAATTAAGCCAAACATACAGAGCAAATACAAATAAATATTCTGTTCAATCAATGTCCCTTCCCACTTCAGATGAGAGCAACTCATATATTCCAAGCTCAGTTTGACCAGCCTCATTGAGACCAGGAGAATCTCACCTCAGGAACCAGCAGCATCCCCTCAAATACAGACTTTCTCAGTACACCAAAAGATGACTTTTTTTTTTTTTTCTTCCCACCTGATTGTGGATAACAAGGGAGAAGACAGAGTAATTCAGGTATTATAAACTCAAACAGTTCAAATATATTGGATAGACCCTGGGACAACAGAGAAGAGCACAACTTTGTTGTTGGCATCCTTAGACAGACAAAACAAAACAGCTCATCATAAATCTTGGCACACATTGCTACTGATGATACCTTTTGTTGCCCATGACTCACCAGTTCTAAGTTCAGGGAACAATACTGGTAGGCTTCTCACTGTAGTCCACCCTCTTACCTCAACTGCAAGGGCTCCTGTGTCAGAAATGCTCTTCTATGCTGTGGTGACCTCTACTTAGATGTTTAGAATTGCCCCAAGCAGCTGTTTGGCCCCTTTTTTTTTTTTTTTTGATACTTGGCTAAAATAAAACCAGGAGCTCCTCCTATACAGTTTAATATACCAGCTGTATCACTACTGCACAGATCTTGTGTGAGCAGTTAGCACTGCAGTAAAATGGAAGAGGGCAACGATGCATTGCACAGTCACACCAACTATTCCTTTCTGACTTGAACAGATTTGAAAACACAGCTTCTTTCTCCCCTTATTATCAGTCCTTTAAACAAATTTACAGAACACCCCAAAAAACACTGTAGCAATGAATGCTACTGTCCTCAGTACAGAAACATCAGGTATGGGATCTATTTTTCCTTCCAGTCTAAAGAAAAAAGCAATACATTTATAAAGAAAATAAATGAATGTACTGTCTCCCATAGACATCAGTGGCAGGGGAAGATTTTAAAATGAAGTGGCCTGTTTGTGCCTTGGTGTTCTTTCATTATTCCACTGACTAAATTTTTTTTTAAATTAGTATTATGATTAAATAAAAATTCCTAGTGCATAGTCTTAACACTGCTGATTTTAGATGTGAGTGCTGATGCTTCAAGATGTTAGGCCCATAAATGCAAATTGAAACAATCACACAAACGTGAGAGCTGAGTGAAAAGAAAGCTGAAAGGTTTTTAATCCAAACAAACTCAGTCACTTGATTAAAGTTCTTGAGTAATTCGCCCTTTGTGATGTTTTTGGGAAATCTACTGATATAGAGGACATAAATTATCTTTTCTTTTGGGTACCATCTATTTATGTACTCGCAACAGAGTGGAAATAAACCCAAACTCCCTGCAGCATCTCCAGCAGCGCTGCAGCTCACCTCAGTGTGGGAGCAATGCAGCCAGACCAGCACCGTGCTCTGCCCAGCCCATTTTATGCTGCCTTCTCAGCGCCCCAGAGAGAAGTTTCACCAGCCTTCTGGCACAGCTTTCTCAGCACCCACGGAGGTGGCACTTCAGCTTCAAACTCTGGGGGAGAAGCCAAACGCACCCCGCGTGCAGCAGCGTAGGTGTGATGCACACTCCCCTTACGTCACGTACGCGCGTGCCCCGCCAATGGTGGCAGCAAACATGTTGAGGCTGGATATGATGCTGTCTTTTTTTTTGCTGGGTTTTGTTTTTTTTTTTCCTTGAAGCAAGCACACCAAGAAACGCCACTGGCTCATAATAGCTCAGGGCAGGTTTTGCAAGATCACAAACTACTAACCTAGAATAATAAGTCAGTAATAACTTAAAGTGAGCTCAGATATACTAGGGGAAATAGAAGAAAGAAAGAAAAATAAAAATAAATTGCAGACAAAGCCACCCAGTGCCCATGCTGTCCCTGTAGGGCCAGTCCTTTTCTTAAATCTTCCTTTCCATGTGGCGACTTCCAGCAGCCTCTGGTGTTAGAACAAAAGCTGCAATGTCCTTTCCCACGCCCAGGCAATCTCCTCCTTATTTCCACCTTCAAGTGCAATGTACAGGTTTGACTTTTGCTCTATTCAAAAGTAACCATGCCTGCTGCAGGAGCTCAGCTAGCTCTGGCTCCCCAGCTCTGCTCCATCCTTCCCCTGCAGAAATCCACCCTGCTGCCAGCTAAACATGCCTCATTGCTCCAGGGAAGCACCATTTCCAGCTCCTTTCACATCCACTAACAGCACTAGCTTAAGGCCACAAAAGAGTTCCTCCTCAACAAGCTCAAGTCTGGATGCAAGAAATCTAGAGGGTTTTCGTTGGGATTTTTTTTGGCATGGCCATTTCTGCAATAAAAAGCAGGAGTCTTTTTATGGCCATACGTAGAACATACAGTTTACCTTCTGTCAAAAGAAAATTAGTGGGGATCACTTGTATAAAACCAGATGTTTTTCCATATTAACAATCCTGGAGAATATATACCAATGACAGGAATAGTTAATGTAGCTTTCTGAACTAGTAATGCTAATTTCATGGCTTCTTTGGGATTGTTGTTTTTTTCTAAAATGTCAACAGACTAAGGAAATTAAAAAACATTCAAGGACTGTCAGGGTATTTCCATTTTTATTATTATTCAATAATAATAATGGAGAACTATGCATCTGGTTAGTGGTAGAGAACACATTTGAACCTTACATCTCGGAGCTATCAGCAATGAAGTCACAGCATTGTTTTCACAGAATGTAAGTACTGTCACAAAGCTGTTCTTTTATTAGTCTGCTTATTTAAGCAATTCTGGGTCAGTTACAGAGGCAGCGACATGGATGCCTCCTACCTTGTCTTTTACCTTTTGATTATGGACTTGCACTGTATTATGTAAATAAGATATACCAGCTGATTTCATGATGGAGATAATAAGAAACCCAAGAACTGATCCCTTTCCAGTCTTCAGTCAGTGAGCTTGGCCTTGTGTTGTTTCAGGTTTTTGTCAACAGGAAGACCCCATCATTATTTTTTTTTTTTCTGGTACAGTCTCCTGGTGCTACGAATGTTTGTGAAAACAGTAAATAGCAAAGGCAGGTTACTATTGCAGTGAGATCTGATTCACTTGCAACCTGAAAAATGCATTTTAATACAGCCAAATGCAACATCATGCATCTGGGAACAGAGTGAAACTACTAAATCTACAAACAAATCTGCAAAGTAAATCTACAAGCTGAAAAAGCTTATCTTGGAAAGTAGCAACACAGTAAGATTTAAAGGTCACCATCTAGAAAGTTTTGCCATTTTTGTGACAGTTACTGTTCTAAAAAATACACTTAATGTGTAGTTTAGGGAGGGAAAAATTTGTTATGTAATTCAAACAACATTTGAAATATCATTCAAAGGTGGAAATTAGGTCTGCCTAGTATCACTTTTCTGTAGTTTAATGCTAAAATACATGCATGTCATTTCTATGGTGACACAGAGACATTTAACTATATGTATGTGCTAAACTGAACACACTTCAGAGTCAGCAGCTAACACTTGGGTGCTTGGAGCTGACTTCTGAACTACACTGCACTTACTTCCACAATAAGACTTAGTAGACAGCCTGCTTTCTGAGGTGCTTTGGCATGAGATTCGGCACTTCTCATAGAATCTGTGTTAATTTGAAAGCAATTTGCTGTGCATTCACATGGTGGGTTTTTTCAGTGGCCTTAAATGATCTGTTTGTTCACATCTGAGTTCGCTCATATCATCCTTATACGGCCCCACAGAAAGAATTGAGTGCAAGACTCACTGGCACATTCCCCACCCCTTAAAAAGAGCCCTGGTTTCCTACCCACTTCACAGCTCCAGCGAGACAGAAATTATTACCGTTTGATGATCTTTTGTTTCAAGGCTTTAATCTCTTGTACTTTGAAATTGAAATTTCTTAGCCTGCAAGGGGCCCAGAATCTGACAGCTGACTTCTTGAACTTTCCTAAGCTGCAACAGCAAAGAAAGTAAATCTATCAGCTCTGCATCTTACAGTAATAGGATTTGCTAGAGAAAGAAAAAAAAAAAAAGCAAGCAGTGCTCACAATGTCTACTGAAATTACTGTCCTCACACTTTTTTTTATTCCTCCATTAGTTGAATTAAGTCTTATCTATTTACACACTCTATTGAGCAAATCTGTTGGAGAACTGGTATATCTTTCTTGGATTCAGCAATTCCAGATATCAAAAAGATGAGAGGAGCAAAAGCACTTTAGCAGCTGCATTCCCATAGTCTTATCAATTGTGAGGAATTTTTTTTCCTTCAGAGAAAGAAATAGCTGCCCCTGTTCTAGGTTCTCTTCTTCACACTCTCTCTCTTCACTCCAAGATGTCCTAATCTGCTCCCAGAGATAAATAAATAATGGAATAAGCTGGTAAGAAAAAAGTAAATATTCTTAGAATCATAGAATCTTAATGTGATGAAGAGTTGTACTAATAGAGATCATTTCCTTCTAGGTTCAAAATTCATCTACTCCTTTCCATTGGTGACACAGAATAAAAACAGGTATTTGGGGACACCACTTTTCTAACAATGCTATATGTCTCCTCTCCAGGCATGTACTGGTCCTTGCTGAACCACAAACCTAGAAGCTGTTGGTCTTTACAAATCATAACTGTCTCAGTTGAAGATTAAAAGCACTACTATATGCACAGGTCCTAATGACAAAAGTGGAATATTTCTGTGACCACATGCCATCCGTAGCTCCCTTTTCCCCCTCACACTGAGTTGCTGCCTTGCATTGATATAAACATATGCTGCCTTGGTATGAACATGTCCTCAAAAATGACTGTACCCTTGTATGCCAGAAATGATCAAACCTTGCTCCACACAGTAAACTAACAGAGCAATAAAGAAATCACAATTTTTTTTCAGCTATAGGAAGCAGTAGCTCAAGAGAATACACAGAATAACATAAGCCATGAGATTCTATGGTGATTTTCTTTCTGTCCAGTTTCAACCGTCCTGTCCCATTCGCAGCACCTGAAGAGAGTTACTTTTAGGAACAGAGAAAGGAAAGAGACACAATCCTTTATCTAAGTCTAAAGCTTTCTAGACAGCCTTCCTAGAAGCACAGAGAAAGCGACAGTGAAAAATATAGAGAAAAATATCCTTAGCACAGTCCTTAACAGTGCACTCCCCCAGTGCAGCAGAGTGCCAGCCCAGGACACGTGAAGGGCTGAAGGGAACATCTGAAGCTCAGAGCTGAGGAACATGCATTCATTACAGCTAGGAGGAATTGCTTGGCTCTTGCATGTTTCTGTTTCTGTCCCTATCCCAAGCCTTCACACAGAATTTGCACTGATACAGCTGCTGAGGATATGGCATCTTTGCATGTAGGCTCCAATTCAATTGGGAGCCCTTCCATAATTCACTGTGTGCAACATAGCTAAGGTAGTTTCCAGTTTGATTCCACAGCTGGATGAAGCTGCAGTGACAAACACCAGATCTATTCCTGTATCACTTGCTGTTCTCCTGATGAGTAAATTCAAGAAGCTAATGTGTAACAAAGAGCAACAAATAAAAACAGACACTTCTTTTGACTGGACTTGAGGCCCATCTGTTTCTGGAAGATGGCTCTTAACAGCCCTTTGCACTAAATACTTTTGGAGAAGTAGCAAAATCTGTATTAGGCAGATAGCAGATAATTCTCCCTCAGTGGATCTCTTCTAAATTCTCAGTAGAACTGGAGAAAAAATCTCTGAACGGTAAAGTTTAAAAATGGCAGAGTTAAATAAAACTGTTTTCAACAAGCTCATCAGTAGAAAATAGATCAAAAGAAATAAAATTATTAAAACATTTAATGAGATTGTTTGGTAGGGGAAAAATGAAGGGACAGGGAAATGCATTTCCTCTCTACCTGGTCTGTGAAATCTACAATTGATTTCTTTATTGTATAGAGAGTAAGGTAGAAAATATTATGGGAATTTCTGTCTTTTAATCCTAATGTATCTATGCACTACATTGCTACAACAAGCCCAAACATACCAAAGTTGGTTGCATCATTAAGATCATACTCTAAGCCACTAGGAACAGTTGCAAGCAAAGCACAGAAGCACAACTAGCCAACTCTTCAGAAACAGAAGGATTTCTTTCCCTCTCTCACAGACGCAATCAAAATCCAGCAAGACAGCTCATTGTGACCTAATCCTGGCGATTCCACGTGCAAAAGAAATTTTAGGTATGACTGGAAAATGTGCAGAGGGAATAACAACAGGATATTTCTGACACCCTCTGGAACTTACAAACTGATTCAGAAGTAGCAGGGCTACATATGCTAAATTAAATAAAATTGGTCTAATAAGAATATCTGGAAACAGATACATTTGATTTGTGTTTGCTTCACCATCACAGTTTGTGGTGCCCTCTTCTTTGCAGTGGAGGTGCCAAGTGCTGGACACTTCAGGAGAAGTCTGGGAGAGGCAGTAAAACTGGCAAATGTAATTGAGCATAAATAATAATGTTGTTTCAAGGTCATATTATTTAATAAGAAAACATATATTTGTTCTTATCAGCATATTAAATATTACATTTATCTATATTCTCATATTAGACTTTGTAAACATCTACCTAGAAGTGCAGAAGAAAACACTGCATGAGCTTCCAAAAAGAAAGGAAGATCATGAAAGGAGGGTCTATGACACTCTCCTCCTTTTGGATAGAAATAGAGATTGGTGTCTTCATTTAAATCTAGTGCCAAAGACCTACTTGGTACCCAGGGGAAGCTTATCTAACACAAACCAGATTTGGGGGATTCAAGACCTTGATGTTTAGTCAGGCATTATACCTTATGAAAATTTATGTTTTTCACAGCATCTTATTGGGATTTTAAGATCAATAAATAGGAATGCTATGGATAAACTTAAGCGATCTTAAATACATACAAAAATCCTGTCTCAGTGTACCAGAAAGTCAGCACATAAGGAATCTGATGGATCCTCTTTCAGCACATAGTACCTATAACCATTTCAAGTACAAGCAGCTTGGACTCAATTAATAAAAGTGCCAGGATTACCCAACAAGTTGAGGGGAGCTAAGTGTGCATAATGGGAAATGGTACTCCCATCAAACTTCTTGTCACATCAGCTAGCACTGCTAGTATTAGTCCGAACAGGCTGGGAGACATTTTCCATTTGAATATTTTGCCTGTTATGAATCTTACATGTTCTTAGGATGATTTTTTTCAAGTGTTTTAATAACAAAACACAGTTATTTAGGGGAAGCAGAAAAACCATCATTAAACTCAAAACCTTACGTTTGAAACAATCTTCAAAAGGAAAATTTGCACCGTTCTATGCAAAGGAAATCTAAAGATTATGATTTTAATTAATTTCTTGGAACACTTTACAGACATACAGGAGAGTCCCCTTTTGGAAGAAGCTACAACAGAGGCAAGCTTAAGGAATTTCAAGTGGACATGCAACCGAATACAAGTTTGTCAGGGTCATACCAAGCAGCCATGGTGTCCTCTAGGCAAAACGATGTATATGTTCTCAACTGCTGCTATAATCTTTGGTTCATGCTCCTACTCCCAGCTGAACAACAGACACATGCCATTACTGAGCCTCTACTTCTGGTGTACCAGTTCAAACACCTCCAAAGACCTCATTACATTAAACCATTGCTATTCATTTTATCTAGGGGATTGATAACTTGAGTGACCTGATATGCTGGCTGGAGTTTAACTGCTTGAGCTATCTGTAGCAACATCAACCATCAGATCAGATCAATAGTACACAGTTACCCAATTACCATAACAGCAAACTGGTTGTACTACTATGGCCAATTTGGCTGTATTACTTATTCCTGTAAAGACCTGTACTGCTACAGTAAAGTTACCTCCCACCCCAAAAGCTGTTCTCGTACTAGGAGGTCTAACCAGCTTCACCGCATCGCCACCAGGGGTCTGTGAGCTCGAACTCAGTGAGGAGCTACAGCTCATTCTCGGCGGCTGCAGCAGATAAGGCTATTCTGAGTCTAGACAGTAGTGTTACAGTCTTAAAGCATCAAGATTATAGTGACGTTTTCTTTGCCAAGTCAGGGGACTACCCATCATTTCTACAAGCACAAACACATACTCCTACACTAGGTATACAAATCTGTGAGTCAAAAATGGCATCAACAAAAGCAGAAACCATTCTTCCAGTGTTCCCTGTGCTTGTGCCTCTCACCAAACTCTGCATTCTGATAAAAATGACAAACAGCAGCTGCTCTTTAGGTAATCTTTAAGGTCATCCTCTACCAAAGAAGAGTCAGCACAGAAATACCTGGATAGCAGGATGGACCTTCTCATTTTTCCAGACCCTCCCTGGACTCAGTGTAGTTTCTTTAGATTTTGACCAAGCATTGCTCTGTGTCTTGCTTAGGGCACAGCATGCCCTAAGGCACGATCCAGAGCACCAGGCAGGATAATGACTGCTTGGATGGCAGAAGTTTTTCAAGGGCTTATCTACCTATAACTAAACCAATTTCCTAAACATGAAATTTTGTCTCTTCTATTAATAGCACTGACAAAAAGCTAACCTCAAAAAATGTTCTGAGTAGAATCATCTGTCAGAACAGAAATGCAGAGTCTGTGCTGATGCTGCCAGCCTTGCTTCACCACAGAGGAAAACCACGAGCTGTCTCTTGACAGGAATTGGTTACAGCCTCACCAGTGACCTGCAGCTGGCTTCCACCCAACGAGTCTGAGACCAGCAATCAGACAACACTGAAAGATCATCAGCCTGTTCAGAGAGGGAAAACACAGACTGGTGGGAAACAGGAAAGCTCCTGGAGGAAATCCCATGTCGAGTGAAAGGTGCAGGAAGGAATTCCCCATCCTTTTCAAACAGGGCTGGATACCTGTACCCCACAGCATAGCTCAAATGGGGCTGGTGGGCAATGGATGGGGGGTAGGGTGGGGTGATGCTGCTTAGGGCCTGTTGGTACCCTTAGGGTTCTGTCAATGGTACCCCTCTCTGTTTTTATTTGCTATTGGAGAATTTTTCAAAAGACAGCTTTATCTCATAGAGCGAGAGCTACTCCTACAATAAACTTCACATGTTCAGACTGGTCGGCTGGTTTACCGTGGTCCAAAAGTTTTAAAACTGGATGAATCTCTCAATCCAGAACTGCTTTGGTGGAATCTCAAGAAATCTGAGTTACTACAAAATTAACCACTGTACTATTAAACAAAGACTCAAAAGACAGGGGTTGTAGTGCACAGACCTGACAATCATGAACAAAAAAGTCAGATGTGTTAAGAACTGTATTCCTCATCTACTATATAATAAGCTACTCACAATCCTGTGGAGCCTCTTTCTGAGGGGCTTTGCATAGGAAAATAAAATACCATGAAAGCAATATGAGCAGAAGTCAACTGGGCTAATAATAGAGCTGGGGTTTATGCAAAGGGATCTAAGAAGAAATTGATAAACTTTAAAAGCAACTAAATCTAAGACAAGTAATTTAGTACGCTTTGTTCTTCATATATTGAATTTTATAATCTGAAGTTTATCCCTTTTCCTCACAAAAGAAAAATAGGCACTGGTTAATAGACTTGAAACCTCACAGGTTTCACTGGCCTGAAGTACCAGTCTGCTCCTTGACAACTTCCCTGTTATTGTTCTTGGGATTCTCTCCTTTACTGTACAGGAAGAATCAAATCTCCAGGCATGAGATCAAACTTGTTTTCTGAGTGCTACGCCTGCACAGATCAGTTAATCCTGTCACTGGTAACACTTGAGAGCATACAGAGAGCTATTCTCCATGTTATTATATCATGATCTCTCCTAGAACCGAAACGAGGTCTGTGCAAAGGGGAAAAAAAAAAAAGTAAATCCAGTCAAAAAAAAAAAAAAAAAAGTCATGTTCTGCAACACCCTAATTGTTCAAGTGCTACTTGAAGATGATGCGTTTACCTGGAGTTTTGACTTTATATTGTTTACAGCTGTTAGAGTCTGCAGTGTGCATCAAGTCTCATTTCAGATACTCAACAGCTATTTAAAATCATTTTAAAAAGAAAACAAAAAGAAAACAAGAAAAAAACCCAACCAAACAACCCCAACACCTAAAAACTGCAACCATTACTTTCCTGTTAGGAGAGTAGGTAATAGTCTTTCATAAGATCACTTTATCCTATATGCCCGGTCTTGTCAGATTCATACAGGTACAGGATAACATCTGCTTACAATGCCAAGCTCCAAGCCAGCACCATGAGGCTGGAACTCCTCTCCTGCAGTCTTTAAAGCCTGATTAATGGCAAGAGCAGGTGCAACTCCTACAGCTTCACTTGATGACTTATGCCTCTCCTGTAACTATCCTTCCACCAGCTCCCCAGACACGTGTATTCAAATGCTCCAGTTATCAACACATCCGAGGCAACTGACATAGATCAAATATATTTCCTGTTCTCAGCTTCACTCAGTTATTTCAGTTTTGCCTTCACGTGCTGGTATTCTGCTTGCAAGGCTGCCATGAGCTTCTCTGGCACCTCGGGTGCCACAGCACTGAGATCAGCGAGCAGTGCCCAGCACGTTCCCCAGCCCAAGCATCGCGGGGATCCTGCCAGTGGCCACTCTGAGTAACCCTCACTGTGTCCTGGACCTGACACCAGAATAAAGTACAGAACGCAACGATTCCTAATGCAGTGTAAAATATGCAGCCTTCTTTGACAAGACATGTCAATGAAGGAATTGAAGAGATTTAATAATTTTCATATCATGTGAAATATATCTGTATACACTGAATTCACCTTTGCAAAGAAAGACACCATAACTGTACAGCCTGGAGACACAGGCTGGATCAAATCTCAATGCCAGTGAATGTAACATTGGTTAAGTAAAATTTAATGAAAAATATGAGCCTCGAGCTAAACAGAGGAACCTGTTATCATATGAAATAAAAGGAATGTTAGGAGTTAAAACAAAGTGAGGTAGACATCTTCTGGTTATTGTTCTAAATAGAAAAGCAATGCATGAACAGCATCAAACAAATCGCAAGAAAAGAGAAAGAAATCATTTAACTGCCTTCCTATGGAAAACAAGCAAATAAAAAAGGCAGACTTTTCAGTGAAGTGTTGCATAATGAAATCTTGGGGGAGCAGCCCCTCATTTGTGTTTTGTAAGTAAAGCTCTGCAATCTAGAATTGACTCCATTACCAATTTTGTCCAAAAACTGTGCAGCTTGACAACACCCAGAGTTTCCATCTAGTTAAGAGGACTAACGATAAAGAAAATGAGGTGCCAGGGTAAAACAACAAAATGGGACAGTGAAAAGGCAAATATTGATACTACTGACAGACAAAAAAGAATTAACTTGAGATCATATCAGCTGCTTTGCTGCCTCATATGTGATTGTAGCCCCTTTGTCCATACACTGTTGTTTGTCGCCTTGACTGTGCACACAAGAACTGTTAATATTAACTCTTTACACTATAAACTCACATTCAGTTCAACAGGACATTCACGTCCACAGATGTAGTATTTCGACAATAAAGACTGCAATTCAGAGTCCTGGAATTCTGATTACTTCAATAACTTATATATTAAGTTTAGTAGTAGTGTAATTCTTTGCAGGATTGGGACATGATATTAAAATCTCTTCAGGAAAACGACAGTTGCTTCATCTGTTTGTGTACCAGAGCCCCAGTCTTTATTGCAGATTTTACAAGACACTATAATTCAAAACTCAACTTCCCTAGATTGTTGTCTTTTATTTTTTCCTTCTGTCTTTGCATTTCACTCCACTTGCCCTGCACAATCTACAGTGAACCTGAAAAGCCACATTTGCCAGAATAAAGGAAAACAAAAAACCCCCACCCTTATTGGCAGTGGCTGCTATCTCTGCCTGGATTGCCATTGATCCAATGATTGATTCCAGATTCATTCCTGAAGAAACGAGAACCAGTCTGAAGAGTTATCACCTTGTCTCTGTGTGGAAATGCATTGCCACCTGAGCTGCAATTCATACAGTGAGTATCAAGGCCAGCAGTGAAATAGCGATGAACCCAAGAGGCAGGAGCATTTCTCCTAATGATGAAACAAAATCCACAACTAAATCCTATCATACATTTCTTGCTAGGTTTTTTCCTAATAAAACTGTTCCAAAGAAAACTGGAGCCCATGTTGTTCACACCTGCATAATGAAACAAATTAGAGAAAAGCTACCTTCCTATGGCTGTTATTCATCCCACCTTGCATTATAGATCAGCTTGTTTCAGAAATCAGCAGCTATGTGCTATGCGTTGAACATTTGTTTCAAACAGAAAGAGCTAAACCAAATCAAAGGCAAGTGGTGTGTCTTTGATGTAGTTCCATACATTTGTTATGCTGCAAGAGCTAAGGCTGCTAGACCCAGCCGGTGTCAGCGGATTGGATAAATCCTCTTTTAGACTTTGTGGAAGGAACAATTAAATCCCTGTAGATACGGCCACAAATGCTTTAGAAATGTCACATTTTTTGTGCTGTTTAGTTGCCTGGTTTGTTCCTTTTGTGTTTCTGGAACAAGGCCTAAAGAAATACCTGAGACCAAGTTCCAGAGATGAGACAAAGTGAGATCTTCCAAGCTTGACTGTTAATCACTCTGTCAAACTGGGATACCTGAGCAAGATGACTTAATAATTGTTCTTCTGTAACAAAAAGAACAGCAGCACGTGCTGTCTCTGGAAAGAAACATCACTTTATTTGATTACTAAATACCTGATTTTGAAAATGACTTGACAAAGACCTCAGTTTTTAAACGTAGTAAACTTGTAAATACATCACAGTTGACCTAAGACAGGTGCAGAATGTGACCAAAATATGTGCCAGCTCATTTCTGTCACAGCACACACAAACATTTTCCTGGTGGAAGGAACGTGAAGCTTGGGAACCTATAATCTCTTCAAAGGCAACAGCTCCTGTCACACATCATTATGAGGTGTGAAAACCTAACCAAAGATAAAAATCCAACAAATCACAAACTAACAAAATACCCCAGCAAGCTGTGTAGGCTTTCCTAGAGGAAAAAAACAATAATTCACACAAGTGGCATAATGGTATATAATATGTAACCACAGGAAATAGCTACTTTACCATGTTCACCCATTCAAAAAGGAGAAAATGGAAGTCACTCAAGCTAATCCTTTTCAGACTTGCAGAGAGTGCCTCCTGAAGCAGCAGCTCTGCTTTTGTGCTGCCAACTGTGAGTGCTGCTGCACAGCCTCCTCCAAAGCTGGTGGTAATTCGGACGCGTGGAGCCTGTGCACACTGCTGCAAATGAAAAATGCCCTTCCACACAGAGCTGCCTTCAGCTTGCAGATGGCTGAAAATAGTTTGTCTCCAGTGTGAGAAGCAGTGGCGTTTCCTTCTAAAGGAACACCATAGGGGTATGTAAAATAATGAATGGTTTAGTTCAAGTTGATTAGGCTCCCCTGTTCCTCTGGAAAAATAACACCAGAATAATGGGCAAATTCAAGCAGATGAGCTACGCAGTAAAGCTGGAAGAAAAGTAAAAGCAGAAAGTACATGAAAAACAAATACATGTTGTGGAGGTTTTAAGCAATCAACTACTCAGATAAATATTTTAAGGGGGTTAAGATAGATAAATATGATTTAATTTTTAGTTTGTTTGGTTTTGGAACAACAAGACTACTCAAGACTCCTTCCACACCTGAATGACAGGTAATAAAAACACAGGGCATTTGAAGACATGCAACTCCAAAGGCAAGTTATCTATCATCTAAACTGGAGTTAAAAACAAGGGGCAAGAAGACCCCATTTGCTTTGTTAGTCAGCCCCATGTGTACAGTGTACCATCCTACATTAGCATACAGAGCAGAGAAAGATAACTGTTTTTGGCTACTCAGAGGTGAAATCCTGGCTCTGCTGACATTTAACTGGAAACTACCTCTTGCCAACATTTACCTTAAACCACCCCTTCAAAATGTGTCCAGGCAAGCTGACTAGACACTTTGGTTGTTATAACAGAACGCCAAGTTCCTTCATAATCAAAGCATTAATTTCATTTCCTCAAAATACCTTATAGAAATGTCGCAGACATTTTGAAAAAGACCAAAGCAGGTTCTTTTGACCTAATAGAAGGAAGTACTTCTACTACTCACTTTGAGTAGTAGAAGTGAGTAAACCTTTAAAGTAAAAATTTAAATGTATAAATTCAGTGAAACATATTCATTGATACTTGGGAGAGGATTGCAGGGGATGGAAGTGTGTCTTCAACACAGAATGGTTTGGAAGGGATGTTAAAGGTGATCTAGCTCAAACTCCCCTTCTATGGGCAGGGACATCTCCCACTAGACTAGGTTGCTCAGAACCCCATCCAGCCTGGCTTGAACACTTCCAGGGATGGAGCATCCACCCTTTCTCTAAACAACCTGTTCCAGTGTCTCGCCACCCTCACAGTGGACAATTTCTTCCTTCTATCTAATCTAAATCTACCCCACTCATTTTGAAGCCATTATCTCTTACCCTGCCACTATGCTCCCTAATAGAGTCCCTCCCCATCTTGTCTGCAGGCCCCCTCTAAGTACTTTTCTATTATTTTTGGTTTTGTTGAATGGGTTTTTTTGTTTGGGGTGGAGCTTTTTATACAACTTCAGAGATTTTTTTTTGGTTTCATTTCAATGCAAAAGTGAATCAATTTTGAAATGTGATACTCTCACATACGGAGCTTTCTCTACCCTAGAGCTCTTATCTGGAGCAGCACATCACAGCTTTGTAGTTGGGGATCTCACTAGAATACCCAGTAAATGGATTAAATGGATCCATTAAATGAAGTTGGTTGTGGTGCTTCATAATCCTGTCTAGACAATCAATACACACTTGCTTCTGATGCAACTACTTCATTACAGAGATTGCAACTGCATTTGCATCAGAGCAATGTCACCTACAAATGCGTTAGTCACTGAAGCATTTCAGCAACTCAGGCTTAAGCTTGTTCAGATCATGGTGATCCTGGTACCCTCATCTACAGAAAATCCTGCCAGTAGCTGTAGATTTCTCTACGAGTTTCATACATGCTAAGCCAGAAATCACTGAGCAACAATGCCAGGACCTCAGTCAGTATCAGTCTGAAGCTCTAGACTGCCAAGGGTTTCATTTTTTTTTTTTTTTAATTGCAGTTTTAAAAGGGAGATTTATTATCTGGCATTTTTAAGCCAGGAATATTTTTTTTTTTTTTTTTTTTTAACAGAACTACTGCAGAGAAAATCAACCTTTGCAAAATAATTTAAAGAAATAATAATATGAGTTTATGTGGTATTGTGATTTATAATAAAATTTAGAAGTAATCTTGACATGGGAATGGTTGATCTTGACATAACAGTCATATGCTTTTTCAATAGTGATAAGCCTGGTCTGATTAAAACAATTTCTTTAGACACAGAAGGAAAAGGCAATGAGAACAGCTAAGGAAAAAAATAACCTTTAAGTTATTTACCCAAAGGAGAAGAGGAAAAAAAAAGTCACTAACTCCCAGATAGCCAAGAAACAACAGCATGTTTGTATTGCAGATCACTGTAAGGAAGGATAATTTGGGAAGCAGCTATGTCAATTTATTGAAAGAGTTAAGATGACCAAAGAACTTTGTTTTTCTGTTCTTGTACTGCACAGCTCTTCACTTGAATCTCCATCTGAAAAATGTTCACTTGTAGCTGTTCACAGCTAACACATCATCAAAATGCTAATCAGCAGATCAAGGCATCAACAAAACTTTAAACTTAAGGCAACTGGGAAAGGCAACTACAACACCGAATAACATGCAGAAGATCAACCTCCTTCCCTTTAGATACCTTTTTAAATTTTTTTTTTTCTTTTTCTTTTCTTCTTCTCAGAAGTCCCTTGAGAAGTTATTTAATATAGGCTTCAGTGTATTTATCACTTTGAGGAGGATTTCCTTTAAATTTTCTAACTCTAGAGGTGCATGTTCTAAAAGCCATGGATGTTCTTGCTTAACTACCTGCTCTGCTGCATACTGCATATAGAAATTTTGACTTTGCTACAACTTCAAACCCTTTAAACCCTGTGAAATTCAAGCCTAATTCATACTGAAGGATCTGAAAGCAAAACTGGTTCACAGATTCTGGATTCTTATGATCTCTACTTATTCATGCACGCTGTAAGGTGACTGCTCTTCCTGTTTGGGGAAAGAACAAGACAAGTCTCAATGTGACACAGAATCATGGAATTGTTCTAGTTAAAAGAAATCTCTAAAATAATCAAGTCCAGCCGCCCGCAGCACTGCCAGGTCACCACTAAACCATGTCCCTCACCACTGCATCTACGGGGCTTTTCAATAACCTCCAGGGTTGGGGACTCCACCACTTTGCTGGGCAGCCTGTTCCAGTGTCCAAGCACGCCACCAACTTACCCTGTCTATAAAACAGACACATCCATCACCCACCTCCTGCTTCCTACCTAGACACAGGTAAAATCTCCATTTTTCTATGCCTCATTTTTTTCCCAATGGCCAGATCAAAGAATAAAGCAGCACTCCCAGTGGCTCCTAGTGCAAGGGGTGTCTCTCTGAACATGCAGTAATCACATCACTTAATGTTTACCTGCTAGAGTTTCTAGTGGTTATTATAACATCTTCATTAGCAGGTGGGCTACCTCAGGATCTGCTGATTAGTTACCATCGTTCACAAGTGATGAATGCCTATTCCCTCAGGTCTGAATTCAGCCAGCATCAGCTGGAATTCAGAGGATACCACACTTAACAACAGAATCCTGAGCCATTATGGCCCAGTCTCCTGCTAATTAGCTAGCCCAGCCCCAGCAGGGCTAACTCCACAGCTGGAGAAAACTGCCCAACTTTGCTCCAGTTTTGAGGATTATCTCTGAGGATGGAGATAATAACATGTAAGTTCACTTCAGATCCTAATAAAGTACAAAACTGTGTATAAACAACCAAGGGACTTTAATTAGTATTTACAGCTCGGACTGTCTTTCTATGTAGTAGTTTTGACTAAAAGACCCAGCTCTATCCCATACTTTGGTGTCTATATTGTTCTTTCAGTGGTTAATTGTATGTTTTGAAGTTCTCCAGCTTTGATGCCTACTGTTTTGAAATAGTGTACAAAAAGTGAAAATGAAAATTTCATTCTGTCTTGAGCTTCCAAAACTGCATACACCTGCAACAATCTTATTTTGACAGATTTTCTCCATTGAGCTTTTCCCAGAATTAAAAGATTTACTACCATTGCATGTATCAGAGGTGTTTGTTTTCCTTTTACAATTAGTCATCAGCTGGGTAAATCTGATGATAGGAGATGGTTTCTGTTATGGTCTTTCTTTGCAAAATTATCTTATAGGCAGAGAAACACAAAATGCCTGCAAAAACAAGTGTTTTCCAGAAAATGGAAGAATGTTCTATTGAAACTGCATAGAAATGATCCTATTATATGTGAACCGTTTAGAGCACAGTGGCTTCCTAACAATTAGAGCTTTATGTGTTTCATTGACAGCTTATATAAAAATTCTCAATAGACTATTTGCCCTCTCCTTCTACCACAGAAAACTTTAAAAAGACCTTAGTAAAGATCCTTTACGGCATCTAATTTATTCTCTTGAAATCACCTGCAATTCCTTCATAAAAGAGGCATTTTTAAGTGAATTATCTCTCTGCCAATTACAACCTCTCTCATCATGTGCTGGCTATGCAAGAGCATCAACATGACAACTTTCTCTAGTTAGAAAAAGGCAATACCTATTTTTTCTTATAGCAGTTTGATTTTGTTTCAAAATTCATATCAGCCTTGTGAACTGTGTTCAAAATTCAGGTTTACAGTCCTGGGTAAAATACCTTTGAAGACTACAGAAGCGTGGAAATTGGGAGATGGTGGTGATCTCTCTCCCATAAAACAGCTGATTACATAATAATCTTCAACTCTCTGAAGTCAATTACCATAATTACCACAACTATTGTGTTGTCATCTTGCATTTGGAACAAAATGGTAGCAGGAGAGGAAACTGCCAAATATGGTGTTTGAGACTTTTTCCACTTTATAGAAATATGTTTAAAATGAAAGCTTCTGTCAAGCCCAATAAAGTGTTCCCAAACTCAGGAGCCATGCTCACTTGCTACAACAGCCCTCTTAATGGAAACTACTGTAAAATGCAATGGGATTACATAAGGGAGAAAGTTCAGCATCAGCCCCAGCAGTTCAGAGGACACAAGGGTGTCAGCACAGTCCAAGGGCAGCCTGAGGACCTGATTCATCTTTCTCCTAGATTCCAGTGTACCCAGCAGAACAGCTACTCCCAGTGAAGTCAGCTTGCATGTCCTGTTTCCCACGCCTATGGCTGCAAGCCCTATGGAAAGCCATCCCTTTAGGTAACTGATGATCCCCAAAACTGAAAATTGCATCCGGATAAAAACTTCCATCCTCAAGAGCTTTTCAGGAGTTTGCTTGGCTTAAACCATAGCTTGAACAACAAAAACATTATAATACAAGGTTAACCTCAGCTTCATACTGATAGAACTATTTATCTGTCACACAAAGATAGGCATATTCTCTGTGGACTGCTTTCTTTAAGGGCACATACACAAGTTATTTTCTCACTACATTGAGGCTGTCTAAATAAATCTTTTACAGGCAAGTAATAGGAAATATTTCAGCTCCAGATGACTACACCCAACTATTCCCCAACCTTCAGGAAAGCCAGCAAATATCTAAAAGCATTAGCACTTCTAAAAGAACAAAAACAGAGTGGTAACAACCTCTGCATTAGCCTCTAATTCTAACTTCATGGAATACAAACCCTTTCAATACTTGTTACGACACAAATGTGCCACACACTGCTTTTCTTTTGCTTCCTTGAAACAGGAAACAGACAGTAATTTTTCCATGTTTTAAGGTGCTATAAATATTTAAGCCTCTCTGCTGTAATTCCCTACCTTGGGAAAGACTGCTCCTTACCAAGGACCAATACTGAAACAGATACTGAAGTGTGAGCTGTGCTTGGGTGTGTGTGAATTGCTAGGAATTTCCTGGGTTTATACACATGGGTCTGTCAGGGTTTAGGGTCAGAGCAGCCTGTTAGACCTGTAACAGACACTCTCTGTTAACACCCCTCCCTTCCCGAAGGGGAAGAGAAAGGGAAAAAGGGAGAGACACTTACAATTTGAAAAGGAATCACAGAATAACAGAATAGCCTAGGTTGGAAGGGACCTCAGAGATCATCTAATCCAACCTCCCTGTCATGGGCAGGGATGCCTCTCAACTAGACCAGGCTACACAAGGCTCTGTCCAACCTGGCCTTGAACACCTCCAGGGAGGGGGCAGCCACAACATCTCTGGGCAATTTATACCAAAGTCTTGCCACCCTCGTACTGAAGAATTTCTTCCTCAAATTGAATCTACATCTATTCTCCTTCAACTTAAACCCATTTCCCCTTGTCCTATCAAAGCTCTTGTAAAAAGTCCCTCCCCAGCCTTCCTACAGGTTCCCTTCAGGTATTGGAAGGCAGCTAGTAAGTCCCCCTGAAGTCTTCTCTTTTCAAGACTGAAACTAGAACAGATTTAATGAAAATTAAAATCATAACAGTAAAAAAAATTGAATATATACAGATATCAAACCAGTAGTAAACCCAGCCCCTCGATGGAATTTGACACCGTCACGACTGATGTTGCAGAGCAGGCACCAGGAAAGTCTCAGCCTGGACCCTGCAGCAGATGGAAACTGTGTTCAGGAGCTGGATTCTGGTACTGGATTCAGGAACACACAGATAAGAGCAGAAGGTAGAATGGACAGAGTCCTCAGATGCTGGCTGAGAAGTAAACCAGGAGAGGCCCTGAGCCGAGCAGGGCCCAGCAAAGCAGTAAAGCTGGATGACACCTTCATGGTCCCTCAGCTTTACACTGAATGTGACATCTATGGGCTGGAATCCCTTGTTGGTGAGTTTGGGGTCCCCTGTCCTGCCCACTCCTCCCTGCAGGTGCTGTCTTTCTACACCCCCCAGTGTGGTACACAAGATCCAGCAGTGGCCTGAGTCTGCACACCAATCCTTGGTAGTAACTAGGTGACACTGGGTGTTGTCACTGCTGGGAGCAGACACTGCCTAGGAAAACAGGCTGCTGCCTTCAGACAGTGCAGTTAGAACTAAGATGACAGTAAAATCACTGAACAGAATTAGTATTAGAGAGAGCAGAACTGAACCCCTCGTCTGTCACTGGGCACTACTCAGCCCCACTCCTCACAAGGCTGCCGGAGTGTCCGAGAGGAAGGATGAGGCACGAGATATTAGCAGGGCTTCAGTAATACATGGCTCATCCAAGACTAATGAAGAATATTGTTTTGTAAGGAATTATAAAGCAATGGATTTTTTTTTTTCTGGTTGGCTTCAAGCAATTCAGAATTTCATGCTTCAGGTCTCAAAGATAACTATAACTATATATATATATAAATCAGAACCATTGCAAATTAACAAATACTGCCTGTACAAAATACATCCTTGTCTTGACTGCAAATAGCCAGCCCTCCATACAGAAAAGACTTGAAGTGAGAACTTCTGTCACAGACATTTTCACTGTAGTGCGACTTTCCTTAACAGGCAGCATTACTGCATTTTCCAAGAAAACTCAGGCACTGTATGTATGCCTTTTTGTGCTACTTCCTGAAGACACTGGCAGTTGAAGGACTACTTTTTGGTGCTGCTTTTTGCCCTTCTTCCTATCCATTTATTTTGAGATTAACACTGACTCAGTTGTTAAAGAGGGCTTGTGAACAGATGAAGGACAATGCAGCACTTTCATAGTGTTATGGGTGATAAAATAGTTTTCATTCCACAGTGTTAAATGCAATCCATGTTCTCACAATGCCTGCTTAATAGTTTTGGGATTGTGTGTGTGTTTCCCTTAGAAGAGAAAAGCAGAATGCACTTTTTTTTTTTTCCTCCTCCTGGATCTAATTATTCCCTAATTTAAATGCAAAGGCCAATCCAGGTTGCTCCTTGGACACTGTGGGACTCTGTTAGGATCTTTTACATTAAGACTTTTTATGATAATGATTATATGATAAAGAGCATCTGGAGTCTAACACAATACTAACACTTTCTTAAAGGTGCAACCCAATTTTTTCCTCAATTTAACATTCAGCTTCTCTGTGGTTACACAGACTAGCTTAGGGGAAGAGGAACTTCTCCTGCAAATTCCCTGTATAGGTTAGGAGAGTATGGGAAAAGCCTACAGCAGGGACAAGAAGACTAGTTTTAACATCCACTAGAGAGGAATTTCTACATCTTCAGGCTCTCAAGTTCATACAGTTCCATTATCTTCTACATAAAAATGACCTGCTATTTAGCTTTGGTGATTTGAAAAATAATGTCATTACAGTTTTATAGACAGCCCTGAACAAACCAAATAGGCTGCTGTGCACACTGTGACACTGGATTCTTACCTTACGTTCCTTCACAAGCCCTCCATGCCAACAATAAGGCCCTGCCTAGAACACGTTGTTCTGTAGAGCATACCCTTCTTTGGGTAATCTTTAAGCATTCTGACATCCCAAGAAAATGAAACCCATCCTCTAATTGAGAAACCAGGCAGCCAGGTAGGATGTATGAAAGGTAAGCTGTTCTTTCTCTAAACCAGAACCCCTAGTCTAAGGCTGACTGGGAAGATCACACTTCATAGGTCACTAACACAGTGTGGACTTTCATTCTAGTACACTGTATTACAGTGCAATGGAAACAGATTCTGATAGGTTAAGAACAACCTCGCTTAATTTTTATTTATTTGTCTGATGAGTAGAAAATTCAAGTAGAATTTTAATAATTTCATCACCTCCTTCTGCACACGAATACCTCACAGCTACAGAAATAAAACACTTAAGTAGGCAATGCCAGGAATTTTTGTCTGCAAAGTCCAAAAGGTTAATTGATTTATCCATAATTTGCTTCTTCCTATAATTCTCTCATACGTTGCATGCCACTGCACAGATATCTATGTACCTACCCAATTAACAGAGTTTGGCACTCAGATTAGATTTTGAAAGATTCCCACTTCAAAAAGGGGTAGAAACTCACAGTTTTTAACTCTACACAGTTGAAAAGGGTGAACTCAATTCTTTACTCTTTTTTCATGTATACTGTGAGCTTTTTGTTACTCCTTTTGATGAAATAATGAACATATATTGGAAGGAAAGTATCAGGAACATGAAAATGCTTTTAAGGATTTTTTTTCTAGTGACTAGGTTATTCAACTTTAATAATCTTATTATAGTACCACACTACTGCAACTGCATTCTATCTATAAGGAAAGTGGCAGGCTAGAAGAATAACAAAGCCTCCCTGCATTTTGACACACACTAAGCCATTTGTTCCAAGGTTTAATCTGTGGATTTTTTGCTTTACCAATATGCTAATAATCTTCACACCCAATATGCTAATAATCTTCACACCCAATATGCTAATAATCTTCACACCCATACACTATCTGCTACATCACCATAACTTTGTCACAAATATAAAAATTCCAGTAATTACTGACTGAATACAGTGTCCATATACAAAAGTGAAGTGTTTGCCTGCTTAACTTTAACTCTGAGATGAGCTCAGTAGCCCACATGCTATATTCCAAGAAGACACTTTCCAGACTGAGATATAGCTTCAATCTGTAATTAATACATATGTAAATGCCTCCTTATTTCTGTACAGACTTGCAGAAGGGACATTTTAAGTGCACATTTTTAACCAAATACAAACTTTTAGTTAGCAAACTGAAACACAATATCAAGAAACTTCTCTTCTTGAGCTGAAAAACTTACTGAAGTCTGCCCTAGCAAAGAAACCAATGAGTTGAGAGTTTACTGCAACAAAAAAAGGGTCAAGTTGGCCCATGGTGCACTTTGATTCTTTTCATGTAAGACAGGCTAATTCACATGGTCTCAGATTCCTGTTCTATGTTTGCACCAGCTCTGTTCAGTGAATAAAACCAACAGTATTCATTTTGATTAGTTTTCTAATGTTACTTTGTGAGGCAGCTCACACATTTCCTGAGGAATCACCCATAACTGAGGGGAAGGCAGACAAATGACCTCTTAGCTTTCTTCTCCTTTGAAAGCATTCCTAACATATAAGACCAAGGACTAGAAAAGATTGATAAAAATATACATAAAATGTAAAATTCTGTACTAAAGATTGGATATCATTTGAATCAGCAGAGTAAGTTTCATCAATTTCTACATTAACTCAGTTTCGAGTCCTTTCATAGTCTAAGGCAGTGAGAAGAAACAATAAGCTCTACATGTCCTGACCATCATTTAGGTGCAGTTGTTCTCCAGAGAAATTAATGTAGCCTCAAGACAAACGAGAGTGCTCTAATGTATATTATAGGTATTCTTTGCTTTCCAAAGACAGAGCAGGCCATTAAATGTAACTACATAAAACAAATCACCAAAGTTCCACTGCTACTTAAAGAATAAGGATGGAATGCTCCTCTAGAAAAGGAAAAAACCCCACCTTTTTATACCTTTTCACTGCAATTCTTCATGCCAGTAGATGTCAAAATGGAGATAAGTATCCTTCAGGAACTAGTTTTCACATATAACTAAATTGAAGTCTCAGGGTTATAAGTAGGCTAAGGGCCAACATTATTAGCTTTATCTTCAGCTAAATTGCTTTCTTGATAGGATTTCATGACACTGGAAATTTGCTTTGTAAGACATACTTTAAAATGTGGTGGTTTTTTTTTTTTTTCATTAGGGTATTTACATAATCCAATTATTTGTGCTTTTTTTTTTTCTTTGAGGGAAGACACTAGAACAAGTAATTGTTCCATGTTTTCTATTGTACCATTAGAAAAATGAACATACTTTAAGAAAATAAACCAGCCCATTGTCCTCAGTATGTCCATTATAATACAACATATGATGGAGTTACCATTCCATTTTCACCAATAACTATAGACAATTTTCTTGCCTGTATTGTCCCATAGGGGGTTGATACTGTTTGACAGTGTTCCTACTCTGAGGTAATGCCAGGAGGTCAGTCTGGATTAAAGAAACATTTGAAATAGGCTAAACCGATCTACTTAATATAACCAAGCAAATTTATTTCTTGCCTTTTGTATTGTAGTTTTCACACTTACAGGAGCACGCAATTTCACAAAACAAAAGACAGCTTATGTTTGTGTGCAGGATTTATGAGTGGGGGAAAAAATGAAGATAATATGCTAGCTATGTCATTCAGGATTCAAACATCCCAGTGCAAAGCATCTGAAATTCTTTATACCATATGATGATATTCTCAGGCAGAAAATCCGAGCATTTTAGATATTCTTCTACTTGAAATGCTTGTTATTTTGTACTGTGTCTTTTTCAACACTTGGTCCATTGCTGCATACAATAGACTGCAAGTTCTAATTTGACAATCAATTGTCAATGGATTTGAAAATTTTTAAGAAGCTTTTTTTGTGTCTTCACTTTAGTTCTGACTGGGAAGAATTACAAAACCTAGAGAATTACTCAAAGCAAAAAGCAGCCCCCAAAAATGGTGAATTACCCATCACTGAGAAGTACAGTGATATGTAAAGCCTCTGGCAAGGGGCTCTCACAGTCTAGTATACCCTTCAGGGAATCAAGGAAAATCTGCATTACAATATGATGCATGATTGACTGGGGACTACTAGTCAAAATGATGACATTATCTGCCAATCAAGGGAAGAAGCAGTTTAGAGAAATCTTCTTCCAATTACATGCCATTAAGACAGGGACTAGTGATAGGCTTCATCTCTCCAATGCCCTGTACAAGGCCATCTCCAGGTATCCTCATTTCTGACAGTTTTGCAACTGCATACAGACAGCCTGTTAGGTCAGAAAAAGGCCACCATCAAAACAGATGATGCTGCATGCCCAACTACAGCAAGGGGCTCAATCTAAGTCCATGTTTAAGGAGTTTTTATATTGCAGTGAAGTTAGAGCCAGAAGGATTTATTTCTGTATGTTTTGGGTTTGTTTTTAGCAAGCTATTAGTTGATTTCAGAGTAGCAGACCTCAGAATTTGAGACAATCCATCTCTATTTTTCTTGACTCCCAGTCCCTTCATAGTTCACAGCCTGCTGGGAAAATGCAATAACTACTATGAATCTTGCCCCAGAGTTTAAGAACAAAAGGGATCATTAGACGATCTAGTCTGACTTTTCATAAGCCCAGCCAAGTAGTTTTTACAAGTTGTTCATGCACCGGAGCGTAATAATTTGTGTTTGATTAAAACATTTCATCTAACAGATAAAAAAAAAAAAGAAAGAAAAACTACCAGGTCTATCAGGTAACAGTAGTGTCTGAACAGTTAATAAGTCTTGTTGTTAAGAGTTATTATTTATTTCTAGTTACATTCCAGTTTTAATGACAATTCTATTTCCACGGCTCTGTGCTACAGTAGCTGCAACATCCAACAGGCAGAACAAGCTACACACCTATGAAACTTGGGGGTGACTTGTTAGATTTTGACAGATAAACTATCCAAGGATTTCACATGCCTTCCCAATACATCCCAGTTCCCCACTGCACATGTGAATAAGCTGCCTGCTCTTTTCTCAAACTATTACTTCCACAATACCTTCTCCTTCCTTCTATGAGAAAGTGTGACAAAGTGACAGTGATGTTCTGCATCTCCTGTCTTCCAAACAGGGATCTTTTGGAAAAGCAGAAAGTGCTTGATGAGGTAGCAAGTCACACATATACGAGAAACACTTCAGGAAAAAGTGAGGAGGGTTTGGATTTACACGTAGAACCAAATGCAGGGAAAAATGTATCAGAAAGAAGCTTTATTCCAAGACACAAGGCAAAACATCCAACAGTTGGGGAAATATCTCAGTTATCTTAATCCCAAAGCTCCCAGGAGAAACTAGGTATTTCCAACACTGGAATTCAGCTAGGACCACAAACTAAATGTTACTGCTATAAAGCTGAACATCTTTTGATGGTGGCTTAAAGTGCCAGTGGGCTGAGACAGGTTTGCAAAGTGGCAACACAACTCATGGTATTCTCATTTCTTCCTACCTATGATTACAACCATGTATGGTAAGTGCTTAATGGTTCCTGTAACAAGTTTAACCTGTCTGCATAGACATTATAAACAAAGTCTGGCTTCTGCTTATAGACAATATCAACTCAATAATGTTTTAAGCAGTATTTGTGGTATGGATGTTTCCAAAGCTGGTGGAGGCCACTACATTACTTAGACCCCTTCCTACAGCCTTACAATAATAATATCAGATCCACTCTACCTTTTAATGATGCTACAGTAAACAATGTTGATATTTTGCCTCCTCTTATACTAGACCCTAAAGTATAATACCCTTGTTTTGTATTGAGAAAAGCTGGGCTAGTACTTTATTCCAATAATTTACTATTTTGTCATTCAAGCAGAACACAGATTACTCCTTTCTTCTTTCCAGTATCATGTAATGTATATGAATATTGTCTCTATGCACTCTTCAGACTTAAAAGTTAGAAATCAAAGAAGGGTTTTCTTTCACAAACAAACACATGCAATTCAGCATTTGGCTTCATCACACATGACCTAACAAATAAATAGTGAAGATCCATTTGTGTCTACCTGATGATTCTGCAGAGATATGCTGACCTCACACATTTTGGACCATGCTTTTCTATATTAGTATCATGTATGTAGCTCAGAATTATTGATACAATATGTTAAAACCACCAGGTGTTAATGCTGCCTGGAAAGGTCTGTGATGCCATCCTGTGCTCTACTATTCACTGCTCTTCACATCTGCACTCCAGTGTCTCTCTGTCGTGTCCCTGAATGCAGACAACAAAACTGAAAGGTCTCCTCTACTCACCCACAGCAAGAGGTAAAATTTCACCAGACTCCTCCCTCCCCTCCTCCTCCCATTGCCTGCTCCACAAGGTGGGAGCACATCTCTCTATCTCCAAGAAAAGGAGGGAATAGTGCTAGATAGGGAGCAGAGGAGTAGCTGTGATTCCTGGCAGGACACTGTACTGAGGTGGCACCAAAAACTTGAAAGGTTCAAATGTTTTGTCCATCGTTACCTGACAACACCTTGTGTTGCTGCTCTTATAACAGCAAGAATTTTAAACCACTCATTGCTTAAAATATTCCCAGAGCTCACACATTTACTGAAAACTTATCTGAGTGCCATTACTACTTGATTATTCATTCTTCAGATTAAAAAAAAATAATAATACACCCCCCCCCCTTTTGATCAAAATCAAAACTTATTGGTATAATTTTCTATTTTGCTTCTTAAAATTTAACTTAAAATAGGGTTGGTTTTGTTTTTTGTTTGTTTTGGGGTTTTTTACTTCATGTTCATTTGCTCTTTTGCTTAAGATTTTATCTCACTTTTACCTTCGACCAAGATGGACTTCAGGATGTGATCTGAGCTAAAATTTAATATGCACAATAAAATTTACTATGTGGCTGAACAAAAAGTCACTGCACCAAAAATGGTCCAGTCCAGCAGTTTTCTAAATGATGTAGGAGAAAAATAATGGGGCAGAGTAGCAGAAGCCTGACCCTATTCCCATAAGACTGTAAGATTTATCACCTACATAAGCAGAATGCTACAGAAAAGAGATCTATTGACCACAGCAATAACTCACAGCCCAGTAAAGCTAGCTGAGATGCTAGTCTGGTATTTGCTGATAGTACCTTTATTATGTGGTCCTCAGAACCTTTTTAACTAGCTTTGCTAAACAAGTTACTGTTTTTAATATTATGCACCACCTACTCTTTTTTTTTGGCCAGCCACTTATTTACAGTACTGATATTCAGTGGAGGGGGAGCTACAGGGAAAGATTCATAGTAGTGGGGATTTACCGTTTGAATTAAAAGCTGTTGCCGCAATTCTTGTGAATTTCAGGAGAGGGGGAGCTACAGGCACATGCTATCCTGGTGTAACAGAAAGATTACTCAAACAGAAACATGTTTGCATAATACCTTGAATAGAGTATTTACTGGGGAAAAAAAGTCTGAAAATTGCTATCACTTGCAATGCTTGGGATGAATTTTATTGTTTTGGGTACCTGTAGGAAGATACTCAACTATTTTTCTGTTTTGCAGAACATTTATTCAAGGGCTTAGACAGCAAGGGTACAGATCCTTAAGAAGTCATCCAGTACTATAAGATGAACAATGAGGGCAATGTCTTTTCCAGTGAATTTGTGTCAGAACCCTGAGTGTAACTCTTCCCCTGAGACTTGAGCTGCCTGTGCTCAAGGCCAGTGCTCACAGGGTGCCTCAGGCTGCTGTGAAAAGAGCTGTGAGAAGCAGAGGCCTGGGCCAGTTTGCTCAAGAGCTGCATTTAACTAAGGCCATCAGCACTTGATCTCTGCCCGAGCTACACTGCAGCCATGTGACTGGCTGTGTACCCCTTCATCTGGACCCTGACCCATGGACTTGACTTTCTGCCTGGAGCTCAAATCCATCTCTAGAATTCCCCTGGAGAAAGATAATTTTCTTCCAGCAACCTTTAGCTACAGCGTAGCTATTTTAGCCCAGCAAGAGTCCAAAATACACACGATGGACTGAAGCAATAACCCTTGTCTTTATTCTCTTCTCCACTCTCACAACCTCAGTGTCAGACATGCTTCCTCTGTTCTTTCAGGATTTAAAAGAAAACATAATGGGTTTGAGGAGGTGCTAAGCGATGACAGGTTGTAATAAAACGTCTACTGATGAATCTTTAAAAGTTATCTCAATTATTTGTTAGTAATCGGTTCAAATATCAAATACTATAGATACCTAACTTAAAGGGCAGAAGATTTATCTCGGGGCGTTAGCTGCATGAAAACATGCTATAAACAAACCAAAAGTGAAAACATGGCATAACCAAAGCATGAATCAAGTAGAGAAAAAATCAACCATTCAGTGGAACTCAAGAATCCCCATTCACTTGTTCACCTACTGCCTGATCCCACAGAAAACCCCATCTGAGGGTACCACAGATGCACAGAACAGCCCAGGGTAGATGGGACCTAGGAAGAACACCCAGGTTCCGGCCTCTTGTGGGAAAAGGACACTGGATGAGACTACCCAGCACCTGTCCAGTCACACTAGGGGAACCCCCATGGGCAGGCCCTCACCACTGCCAGAGTGCTGGCCCAGGGCATCATTGTTCTCACTATTAAAAAAAAATAATATTTGTCCTATCAAGATGAAACCTATCCCGGTGCAACTTCAACTTCTAGCTCATGTCTTCTCCACACGGGTTAAGTGTGAAGGGTGACTCCACACCCCACCCCTCCCCAAACCCAAAGGTGTCCAGGACCCAGACCCAGCACCCCCAGGTACCTTGCCATGCTGTTGGCTCCCTGCAGCAGTGGCTGCAGCCACAACAGCTCACCCTGGTTTCAATGGCTCACCCCAGCTTCAACCGGCTTGCAGCACCACTGCACAGCTCCTGCCAGATTCACTGCTTGTGCCCGTGTCCTCAGCCCAGCTGCCCTCAGGCAGGTGGCGGGAACGGCAGCAGCTGTTGCCATTGCTGGCCTCAGCTTCCCGCCAGCAGCGACCTGCTCCTGACAGGCTAGAAATGCCTCAGAGACGCCCTGAGGGCCTCACAGAACATGGCAACTGCTGCTGATGGCCTTTTGTACCTCATGACATCTCCTCCTTCCATCTGGATGTGTTTTATGGAGGAGAAAGAACCATATGGGTATATCCACACTGGCCAGGTGGCAGCTTGTCCTGCTCCATACTTTGGCGAGCAGGAGGGGAGCTTTCCTCCCATGTCCTCTGTGGAGTAGAGACCACATTACCTTGCAGAGAAGGACCTAAAACTCTAAGAGATTCATAAATCACAGACACTGAGAAAAGGCTAAAAAAATAAAGGAATCTCTGTGGGTTTTACGGTTGTTTCTCACTTTTGCTCAAACTACAGCATCGAGGTTTTTTTTGACTACTAGCAATCTCACATCCTACCTTAAAGGCTGGTGTCTGAAAAAAGGTAAGTCCATGTAGCAAAATCTGTAGAAACACTTTTGAGTCCATGTGAAAGATACAGGCTGAATATATCTATTTATGAATACACAACCTGCCTTTCAGGGGGTTTCCTCTCTGTATTTGCTCCTATAAGCCCAGAAGTTTTTGACAGGAATCATTTAAATTTACAGGGAAAAGGAGCACTGAAGACTGAAATGATTTTGGTTTTCTACATAATGGTTTCTTTTCACAGCACTTTTGAAACAAAGAAAAGCACTAAGGTAATATGAAATAGGAGAAGTTCCTCTCTGACTACCAAAGGTAGACTACTTCCTAAATAAAGAACAAAACCATTTTCCTTTTTAATACGGCCTGGTTTCACAAATTTTAAATGTCTGCCAAATGTCGTGTAGCCTTACCAAACAGTAATCCCCACTAAGTAACAAAACCCAGCCTCTATTCTCTGTACCTCTAAAGATTCACTTGACAACACAAGTCATGTATGTGGAAAGATCAATGCCTAGTCAAGGGTGATGTGCAGATGAGTAATGGCCCAGATCTACTTTGGCCTGTAACAAGTTTTGAGAACAAAATGTTTTC
>JAOEGS010011917.1:26012-89742 GCA_025447755.1 Corythornis vintsioides | reverse complement strand
AGGGAAAAACTATTTAGATTACCACCAGGCAATGAATACATGATACCTTTTTAGTGCAGCCTGTTTTGGTAAGCTTGCCCTTTATATGACAGAATAATGGCCTTAAACTTCTTGTCCCATAACACATTACACTTAAAATATATATATATATATAATTAGGATAGGAAAACATGTTCTATGTCAGTAAGAAATTTCTGGTATGCTGCAGAGGAGTGAGAGTCCCTGCATCAAACAGGGATACTCCATCTGGTTTTCTTAATCTTAGATCAGTTGGGAATTTAGCCATTTGCACTAGTTTTTTCATCTAGCTTTTCTCTTCTCTTTGAGTTTCCACATGAAATGGGTTGGGTTTTTTTATGTGAATGTCTTGTGATTTTTATATGAGAAGGACTTTTGAGATACTGGAGGTGAAACTCCTGTGTTTTTAATATAAATCTATGAAGCATCTGTGTATAAATGTAGTGTTTTGTATTTGCTCAGAATGGTCCTTGGAGGGTAAGTCAAAGTTGGCAATTCACAGATTCACAGATATTAGGGGTTGGAAGGGACCTAGAAGATCATTTAGTCCAACCCCCCCTGCCAGAGCAGGATCACCTAGACCAAGTCACCCAGGAACAGATCCAGGTGGAGTTGCTCTCTATGTGAAAGAGCAATTGGAATGTATGGAGCTCTCTCTGGTGGACAATGAGGAGCAGGTTGAAAGCTTGTGGGTAAAGATCAAAGAATTGCTGATGTTGGTCTCATACAGACATGCTTCCTTTGGGGATTTAACTTCAAGCTTGTTAGCCCTCTGGGAAATACAAATCAAATCTAAAGTAGCAGGAACGTCAGTTACACATAAATGCATGTAGTAGTTTCATTTCTAATTTACATATTGGATAATATGACTTATTGTCTCAGAATAACTTTCTGATATGAATCTGTATCTGTCACTTCAAATTTCATATAACAGGAATATAGTAATGGTATTTATTTTGATGCAATTCTAGGATACTGGAGAAAATATCCTACAGAAAACATCTCTTCCTTTCTCTACTAATTCATATGATGCCTGTATTTCTCCTAACAAGTTGAACTTAAGCAGCTTTATCAATTTAATGAAGAAACTTCAAGAAATTCATCCAGAGGCTAGCAGGTGAGAGTATTTGGATTTCATTTCTGCCCTGATTTGTAATGGATACAATATCTGTGGCAACTAAGTGCTAAATGTATTGCACAAAATGGGGTTTAAACAATTAGGTCTTTTATTCATATAGAGACAAAATTGTGAATGCTTTGCTGGAGGTGAAGAACAACAACAACGGCATCCTAAGTGGCTTGCCCATCAGTTCTATCGTGGAAAGGACCTCTGTCATTCTCAAGAAATCGAGCCCCAGTTGTGGGTGGGAAAAGCAACATAAATGAGTGAGTATTCTAGCCTACACTTCTATACAGTGACAAAACCAATCTGTGTAGCTGTATAGCCTGACGATAGTACTAACTTAGTATCAAGCTCTATAAAAAGTACCTCTATGAATCCACTGAAGCCATGGTTTCTCAGGACTGTTAGCTGTCTTGCAGAACATCTGTACACAGATTAACTCAAAAGTTCTATGCATTCTCGAAGACTTGATAGAGTGGTGGCTTTATTTGGATTGGATATTAGGAAAAGCTTCTTCTCCAACAGGCTTGTCAAGACCTGGCCAGGCTTCTCTGGGCAGTAGTGGGAGTTCCCATTCCTGGAGGAATTTCAAAGACCTGGAGATGTCATGCTGAGAAACATGACTTAGTAGTGACCTGGCAGTGCTGGGTTAATGGTTGAACTGAATGATCATAGAATTGTTTTGATTAGAAGAGACCTTGAAGATTAATTTAGTGGGGAACATTATCATACATATTCTGGACAAAGCTGACACCTAATGGCCACTCCTTGTGTAGCATTTCATCAAAATGTCCCAGCATAGGCTTAAATTTGGTTTAAAAATCGTGTGTTTCTATTTAATGTATCAGATTCATTTCTGGACTACAAAACTAACAAGAAGTAAGAGTGTATGCTGCTTGTTGTTATTCATGTTGCTGGACATCTTGCATGATAACACAGCACAGGAAGCTGCAGGAAGCTGTAACAAACTGAACATAGGGAAAGCACAGCCCAGAATTCCAGGGATGTATACATTTATATTCTTCTGTAGGAGATATCCTTGAATTGGCACTGGCTTCAGTCTCCTCCTAAGCTTGGTCCTCTGCTTGCTTGAGGGCTGCTGTCAGTGCTACTGCCAGCTTTCCCACACTGTCCCTTGTGTCTTTAACAATGCTCCAGCTTCACTTTTACCCACAAACACAGTCTGCTCAATACTTACTCTTCTGTAGTGTTTTTTTCCTGAAAATGCACTAAATTATTAATTCTTTGATCTTGGTCTAAAAGCTCCTGTTTCAAGGATGCCAAGGAGTCTGTTTTTAATTTCTACCTCTTCCAAGATCAGTAGTATTTATGGCTGTTGGTTTACATATTTTTCCCCCCACTGAATGTTTCTTACCAGACTAAATTCTCCCAGTCAGGTGCCTATGCACATGTTACTGGAGTGCACAAGTAAACCATAACACAGCCATAACTTTAACAGAGCTGCTGCGCATGACACAGCTGTAACAGTGGGGTGATTCTGCCCAGTAAGATGGAGCAGAAGCCTGTGCTAGAAAAAATTCCCTAGGTGCCTTAAATATAAAAATAGCTGCTTTTGTTTGGTTCTTATTCTGGGAACTAATATCAGTGACCAGAGAAGTCCTTTGGAAAGACTGATTTGTGTTAAATACACAAAGACTTAGGATAGGATTTGAAGTACAGTGTAAGATTATACCTCCCAGTGATGAACAGTGTGAATGAATCTCAACCAAGATGCATCTTTGGCCGAGTTCCTTTAGAAAGGAGTGTGCCATTAAGTTTGTTAGCTTGGCATTTGACTGCCCCATGAGCTTTTACAGATACATTCTATTAAAGTAAAATGTACATAAGAAAAGTCTACATATTAATGTACTGACTGACTTCCACAGGACTGCAGGCATGGACATAAACTAACAAAAAAAACCAACCAGTCTTATGCTGAAAACTATTTTCAATTAGTAAGGTTTTAACAGCTTCAAATGTGTTGTTTCCCTTGTCAAGTGATTATTTCTTTAAACAATGTGTGGGCATTACAGTAATAAGTCTTCCTATTATATTAACCAGATGTCTGGAGAGAGGTTTTATCAAACCCACCTAAAGCAATTTCTCTAAGCTTCTTTGTTTCTGAAAGCACTACACATTCCTAAATGATGATCTGATATCTCAATTTTTACTTAATCGATTTTAAAATGACCAGCAGATACGATTTGTTGCACAAGGTTTATTTTATTCACTGTAATGAGGAAACATCCCTTTTCTGTGTACTTCTACAGTACAGAGAAAAGTTATAGCTGCTAGGGGGTTTCTGGGATATTAAAACTGCTGGTGTTGTTTTTATTTCTGTTTCAGTGTGTACATGCAAAATTTACCTGATGCTTTTTTTCTGTGTTTTGTTCATTTTATTTTTTTTTTAATTCTTTTAAAGTAGATGTCTGTCTGATTATGAAGACTCAGTCATCTCCTTCTGGAAGACTTTTTCACTTTGGCTTGTTCCAGTATTGTACTATATTTCTTCTTCAACTTATTTCTGCAAATATTAGGAAAAGTCAGGTATCAACACTACAATATTCACTCTTATCCAGGAGAATATAACCTGAAGGTCACCTGAGGTGTTTCTTTCTGTTTATGCAGATATAAAATTATTCTTCCCAGTTTTGTTGTTCCCCGTAGTTGGTTCAAGTGTTTCAGCAGGTTTCTTTAAGGTAGAAAGATCAGACCCTTCAGCAGGGCTTCTCAAATAGCAGTAGGGTTTTTCTAGGCTGGAAGTGCATAAGCCCCAGTTCTTGCATTCCACTTAATTTTAGGCATGGTGGTAGCTGCTAAAATGTTAATAAATAGCCAGCGCACTTGTGCTTTACAGATAAACTGATTCTGAATAGTCTGTAGAAATTCCATGTTTCCTCTGAATGCCAGGGAGGCTCGGGGGAGTGTCTGGCTTTAGAAAACCAGGCTTCAGAGCTGGCAGTGCTGGTGGACACGGTTACATAATCCTGTGCTGCAGCAGAGTCATCTCGTGTCCGTTTTGACTCAGGAGCGTGTTGCAGACTGCAGAGCACTCCTATGGCCAAATGCTTTCTTTGGGATTAAGCCTAGATTTTCATTTTAATTTACTGGGTTTTTTCAGAACATGGGATTTTGTTTTCTTGTATTCTACTTCTGTTGCTGTAAGCAGAAAGTGAGGTTGTAAATATATTTCTTTGTGTCCCCTGGCCTGGTACAGTGGGAGAGACTTTTGGTTTAGGTTGACACAGGGAGGAGGGGGAAAGCTGGGAGTACCTAGTGTTTTATGTTTGTTTGTGGTGTTACTGTACAGAAGAGGTCTAGATTTTAAATCCTCTTCTGGTACATGAAGGAAAGGCAGCTTAGGTGTACATGTCTGGTTAGGGAGTGAGGAGATTTACCCTTGATTGACACGGACAGGCTCATGCTGTGATATTGCACCACAAGACAGTACACTGCTGTTTTCCATCTCTGCTCTACTTCCTTCTGGATTCCAGTTTCGTTTGCTGATGAAAATAACAGCTTTCCTTACCTGTGAATAAAGCTTCAATTCCTTCTTCAAAAAAGCGTGGTGGTGTTTTGCTGCTTTCAGATGTCATCTGTTCCTTCCCCTCTTAGTAGAACCACCACAGGTAATGCTTTCAGAGCACCAGCTTTGTTTTCAACTGCCAAAACTGTCAACTTGGTCCTGAAGCTGCAGGTGAGACTGCAACTTTGGTTTCTTCCCTGTTCATCACAAGATGAAAGAAGCCAGAGGCTTCGCTGTACCACATTATTAATAGCAAATGCTGCCCTTTGTGTTCCCCACACTTGATGCTCTAATTAGATGACTGTTATTAATAGTTTAGGATAGAACTGGCTTTCTGCAAGCTGTTCTGTTGGGAAAACAGAAATGGGTATAATTTGAAACATTCCAGTTAGAACCGTGTGGTGTTGATCTGGTTTTCCTCGTTTCTTCTCCCTTTCAAAGGGAGAGCTCATTTAAAATGTGAGGGAACCGATTTGCGGGGCAGTGACCTGCCTGCAGCTGGAGCCCTCGCCCACAGGTCTGATAGCTCCTAACGGCATACCCTAATCCTAAATGTGCTTCTGAGGAGCCCAGGCTGGCACTCTCCTATTCAGGCATGGCAAAATTCAGCTGTCGGCTGTAGGTGGAGCTGTACTAGCTTCGTAATGATTTTCCAGTCGGTAAAACCCCCCAAAACCATTTATTTTCCCCTGAAGATTGCATTACATCCTCTATGTTGATATCCGTACGTCCCGGGGAGCGGAGTGGAGCTGCGACGGTCTCAAGGGGGAGGATCCCACCCCGCAGGCGAGCTGGCTGCATTCGGGCGGTGGAGATGGCCCTGCTCCCACGGCGATTCCTCTGCTTCGTGCTGGGTAAGTCTCCGGATCCCACGGGAACAAACTTCCCACGTCCTGCCCGGCACCCACCCGCTGCAGCAGCCTTCGCCTGGGTGCCGGGCACAGCGTGGGAAGGGTGGTGGTACCGTAACGAAGGAGTAAAGACTTGTGCAGTGCCTGTAACCTGAATATCCGCAGCAGGAAGCTACAAAAGAATTATGTATTGGTTCTATAAGTAAGAATAAATGTGTTCATTTAAGGTTACTTAAGAGGGAAACGGCTTACTCTCCTCCTAACACTGATCTCCCATGAAATCAAAGTGCTTTTGAGGACACGTTAATTTCTTTTCCTTTCTTCCCCTTCTCTTGCCGATTTCTTCTCTAAAACCTCATTAATAATTCATTGAGCTGTGCTGCATATAATGGGCTTAGCTTCACCATGTGTAATTAACTATTTACTATTTCGCTGACAGTTATTCATGGGGTGGAGAAGGATGAAGCACGTTCTCTGTGCTGAGTTGTGGGGAAAGGCTCTGGGTCCCTGGTTGAGGAGGGAGCAGTTCCATGCTGGAACCTGTGGCTGGTTTTGCTGCCAGGGTTCACTAATTCCTGCTTAGTTCAGATTTCTTTCTGCTGTGTTTTCCCAGTCCCTTTCCATCACCGTTCCTTCACTTGCTTCGGGCACTGTAACTTTGGGAAGTGAGGTGAGCAGTAGTTGATGATACTCCAGGCTGCTCTTGCCCATCTCTGGTAGGCTCGGTCACAGCAGGACGTCTGTCTGTGCAAGCCACTTAACCAATGATAGCTAGTCGTGGTGCCGAGTGATGGAAACATTTTTCTTTTAGCCCAGAAGTCCCAGTGGACTTGTGAATTTTGAGGTTGCTGCTGCTTCTGAGGAAGCAGGTGTTTTAAAATGAAAATATTTTTTTTTAAAAGGGAAAGGTAAAATGGGGGAAAATGCTCAGCTAATAGGTATGCCAGGATCTTGCTAATGTGAATGCAGGCAAACCCTGGGCATCTCTACTTAACATCAGGTCTTAACGCTCACGTGGAGAGCATTGTCTCTGTTTTTCTGTCAGTTGTACCATGCACCTGCTGTTGCAGTCTCTTTGGACAGGTGGAAAGTAGAAAGGACCAGTTTATAGCCATGTGTTGGCATTTTTACTGTTGCCTCCAGAGCCCTGCTGCTGCCTTGGGACACACTCAAAGACAGCTGCCTTTGTTGCTAAAACACCTTGCCTTACAAATGGTTGAGAGCTTTACAAATGGTGTGTGGTGGCTTATGATGCTTTCCTCCCCAGAGATATATTTTTAGATATGTGGCTGCCTTTACCTGTGATCAGCAGCCTGCATCAGGATGCAGAAAACCACTTCTGGGGAGGCTGTCTTTCTATTTCAGAAGAAACAGCATTAAAGATGCCAGATGGCATCCAGAATAAAACAGGGAGAGCAAGGTGAAGGCTGATAGTGCTTCATTGTGCCTTTGAGTTGGTAATTTCTGCATCAAAGTCTGCTGCTGGTTAGGAGCATCCTCCCTGCCTTCTGCCCACAGCCTCTGCAGGATTCCTTGGTGGTGGGGAGCTGGCCTAAAGCTGTGCAAGCTGTCCTGCCTGATTGGAGAGCTTCCCCTGCCACCTGAAAGCTGTTGACTCGCAAATTTGGTGGCCCTGCCAGCATAACCCCCAAGCTGTACCAAAACTGGGATCCAGATCCTGACAGGATCAGCTGACCTGTGCTCCTGTGCAAGAAAAGCCTTTCTCTTAAAGCTCAAGGCATATGTAAACTTGCAGCTGGCTGCATCATCTTTAAAACACAGTGATGGTCAGGGTATCAGCTACCTAAAAATATCCCCAGTCTCACTCAGCAGGTCTGAGATCCAGCTGTGTCCCAAGGTAACCACTTCCATCAGAGGTAAAATTAGGCTTTTTCTGGTTTTTGGCTGCAGTTCCCTGTAGAAGCTGCTTGGAGAGGAGGGAATGAGCCATGTTCTCGCTCATCACCTGGGAGTGGTGATGATTAGTACTAGCTCTGCTCTGTAGCCTTCTTTCAGTGTTTAAGGAGTTACCTCAGGGCTATAAGACTCTTTATTGCAGCTGATGACAGATGAAGCAGGATTATGGCCCTGGAGCCAAGTCAAGGTCACACAGCTGAGAGTTAACAGGCAAACCCTGTTATTTCTGCTAAACCCCAGGTGGGTTTGCAGAGAGCCTGCTCCATGAGTATGCCAATTCTACTTGCTGGAGCACAGTGCAGGATGTGCCAGGAGCATCCATATGCTTTGTGGCATGAGAAGGGTCAGGTGATGCTCAGGGTTCTCTTAAAGATTGAAACAGTAGTTGGCATTATTTATGATCTGTCCTGGAAAATATGAAATTACAAATGTATCCTCTCTTCATCTGCTGGGATCCCTGGAGTTGGGAGAAAAGGTAGCAAATTAAAACCTTGGAGTTTCTTAGGGTAATTTAAATCTCTAATTGACTATACATAGAAACATCATTACTTTATCCCTGCAATTTGGTCCAAGCTGCCTCCAGGACAGGAGGTGTTAGTGAGGGGAGATACTGTGGGTTTTCTGTACATGCCTGGGTGCCTGTATATTCCCTTTGCCCTGTAACCATCCTTAAACCATTATACCTTACACCTTCATACCTTCCATTGAGGCTTTGCAGGCTGTAGTCAGCTCATCACTTGAATTTCTTGGACTTAGAAATATTAGTAATAAGAAACCACTACTGCACCACTACTGCAGAATTCTGTGGTGTGTTAGGATTATTTGTGCCTTCCCTCACCCTGAAGAACACTCAGTAACACCTGCATATGGTGGGAGATGGAACACCTCTTCTAAAATAATGCTTAATCTTGCTCTAAGGAATAATTGAAGGCTACCACGTCTCTAGGAAAATCCTGCTAAATATTTAGAGTGTTTCATGTTGTAAATCCCTGACAATAAAGTAGAATGTTCCTCCTCCCTATTAGAGAATCTCTGAAATGAAGAGGACTTGAGACTTCCTGTACATTAAAAGAAAAGTGTATGAGTGAAAAATAAATTACTTCCACCATGTAATTTCACGTTCTGCTCCCATACATGTCTGCTCTATTCCTATAGAAACTGGTGGCATGTGGGTTTGGTTGGCTGGCTGCAGGCTGCGTGAGCTGGTCAGGAAGCCACTTGGCTTTGAGAAATTGAATTGCATTTATTAACTCTGAAATGCTATTGAATTAAACAGCCGTTAAGCACCAACACTGTAATCTCCTATTTGTAATGACCCTGGAGGTTATGGGTAATGAAAATATAAATGCCATGACCTGGAATGAAATGAGAAACCTCATAATGGCTCAAAATGGGGTTGGCGTCCTTCATGGTTTCATAGGGCTGGAAAGCAATATTGGGTTGTTACAGAGTTGAGGGAGGTACTGGAAACCTGCAGGTGGAAATCTGGAAATACTGTTTTCTGTTAGCGAGTTCCTTCTGCTTCTGGAAGTCTGACTGTAAAGTCTGTCTCTGTCACTATTAGCAGACACGTCTTGTAGAGGTTTTGGCCCCAAAGTGATGGCTGGGGTTGCAGCCCTTGCTGGCACAGACCCCTCACCAAGTGAGGACCATGTGGCAGCAATGGGTTTGAGGGAGAGGACTGTTAAAAATTGCCTCAAGGGGTTATGCGGCATGTTTCGACTTGGTTAGATGGCTAAACACCGTTTTATCTTCAAAAGAAAATAATAACTGGGATTTGCCAGGAAAATTCCCACTGCAGATAGGGGAGTACCAGGGAATCCCAAGCCTGAGTGTCATTGTGCTGCTGCGGATGCTGCTGACGAGCTCACTGCTTTTAATCAACAAATCCAGTAATGAACCTGCTTAATGGTTTCAGTCTGTTGCCTCTATGCCTCTACAATTAGTGCTTTTGAGGATTTAAAAGCCACAGCCTGACACCCCAAGAAAGTATCCCAGTGGGGCTCTGTGCCAGGAATGGGCAGCAGCCTGGGTGAAAACCTCTGGCAGTGCTGGATTTCAGCCAAGGGTGGGATGCAATCCCTCTGGGTTTCCCTGTACCCTTTAGGTAATGTTTGTTGGGAAAACGGTGGCACGGTGTGGGGGTGAGTTGCAGAGAAGGGCCATCTCTGCTTCTTACTCAGCTGGAAGGAAAGAAAAGCACATTGAGGAACCTCTATTAAAAAGGAAAATAAATTATTCCCGGGCCACTCGTGGCTCAGCAACAGATTTTAGTCTGGAAACTGTATATTGAAAGTAGTTAGTCAAGCTGCTGCTCTTTGCAGCCTGTGATGAATGCACCGAGATAGTGCGGCTATATATTTTGGTTTTCTCCCTAATGAATTTTTACATTTATTTATTATGTGCTTCTTCATAGGCAATCTGTTTGAGTGAGTAACATTTGCCTGGGAACAGATTTTATCTTGGAGGTAGTTCAGTAAAATGGTTCACGGTCTCACATACCCGAATCATCCACGTTTAACCGCACGCAACCCTGCTGAAACCTGAACCAAGGCTCCAAGCATGTTGTCTCCCAACCGCTGCTGGCCACTTTTAACTTCGGTGTTAGTTTCCCTGTTCTTATTATAGCCTAAATCAACTAAAATACCTGAATTTAAAAATAGTCTGGGGGGAGAGGGAGAAGAGCACTTTTAGCTTCAGCACATTCTTGAGATCTTGGGTGTGGTGACCACTTATTTCTCCCCCACTTTCTGCATCAAGACCAGCCTGGATTTCAGACCAAGATGACATCTGCCCTCTTTTGGCATCCAGTGCTTTGTTGATGTTTTAAAAATAACTCTAAAGTGTGAGTCTAATGCTGGGTTAAGGTGTCAGGATGATGACACTGGAAACCACTGTCCAACCCTGGTAGGCAGAGATGCTGCTGACTCTCAGGGAGTAGCATCCTTTCAGCCCCTGGGAGCTGCTGCTGCTGACCCCACAGGCTGTTTACCAAAGCAGGGTGTGCAGGATTAAACAGGGATCCCTGGTTCAGCTCAACTAAGTCAGTGAGCAGGTATTTGGTTGTAACAGGCCCAATTTGAACTGTTGTGGCAGTGAAGTCAGGGCTGCACCATCCTGCATCTCCTGTGCGTGTCTGAAACCTGTGTTTTTCCGCCATTAATTTAATCAAGGCAGGTTATTTTTAAAGAGACCCTGCTGTTCATTAAGGATATAATTATCTTTATAACTGCTGATGGCAGATTTTTCCCTCTTCTGACTCGCAGTCAGCCAGAAGTTGTTTTTCAGCATGCCTGTGTTTTCATTCCCTTTCTCCTTCCCCTACTTCTCAGCTGGTTTTGATTTTATTTTACTTATTAAATGAAGTCTTTTTGGGGGAAAAGTATTTGTCATTCTGCCCTACTCAGAATCAAATCTCAGGACTTGTAAGATCAGCCTGGTTCCTGGAATTGTGCTTTGCTGCAGCTGCTGGTGACAAGGCTATACCATTAACTCGTGCTAATACACTGGGAAGCTGAGTTGAGACAGAAACTGGACCAGGGTCCTGGCTTTTTGAACAGCCTGTTTCAGTGTTTTAGCAGTTAATACTATTTAACAGCAGTGTCATATGGCAAAAAGGGAATCTTTTGTGAGCCAGTGAGGTCTGACAGCATGACTGTCCCACACTGAGCAATGCGTTGCAAAGTACCAGGATTTTTGCTTTTTCATTTTAATCAAATATTCTGCATCTTAGAAGAGCTGTTATGTGGAAACCTGTGTCAGAATGATGTTAAATTATCCGTTATTTGGGGAGGGCTCGGCTGTTAGGTGCAGGAAAGCTGCATTTTCGAGGTACTCCATAACATACTCAACTTGGAAGAGGAATAACATATTGCAGCAGCATCTGTGCTACCTGAACAGCTCCTGAGCATGGCAGGGATCCAGCTGGAGGGGCTGGGGAAAGTTTTGTGAGGGCTTGTGAAGCAATCACTTGATACTTTTGTGAGTAGCTGTATCTTGTGGTAATTTTGTGTTTTGGAAACCTTACACCAGCACAAAGCACTTTCGTGTTTCTTAAATCCCTCAAACCCTCAGAAAACGAATTGCTTTCATATTTAAGAGAACTGGAGCCATCCTTACCATGCAGAACCTTTAATCTGATTTATTAACTCTGTAGAAAAGCAGGATTTCATCCAGTGGGACCCTGCTCCTGGAACAGGGTTATTCCCCTTCATTTTATTCCAAAGCAAAATAGTTAATATTTTGTTTTGTTTTTTTCCCCCAGTCAGTACTAACAAAATATTTTTTGAGCAGATCAACACAGTCATGAAACCCCAACGGGTATCTGAGGTTTTAATTTTGGTGTCCTGTTGTGCATATGAAGGAATGCAGTGCTTTACCCATGGAGCTCATACTCTGAGTTGTAGTCATTTAGGTTTTTTGCTAGGATGGGGGAATTTGAGTTTTTGCTGTCATTTCATAGTTATCCCAAAGCATTACAAAATGGCGCAAAATAAACTACCCAAAAATAACTACTAGTTTATTATTTGTTGAATCATAGACTGGTTTGGGTTGGAAGGGATCTCTAAAGGTCATCTAGTCCAATTCCCAACCAGTGGTAGGAGCTGTTGTTAAACCAAGGCATGTTTGGGGACTTTTTTCTTAAATATTTTTGGTAAGGCATTTGCTTAAAAAACTGGTGAAGCAGGACCTTTCCAGACAGTGAATGTGATGGTTTTTGTTATTAACTGGTGGTAGAGGGTCCCGCTCAGGCAAGGCTGTGAATAGTGGGAGCAGGGACCAGGGCAATGTGCATCACCCATGAGTGGTGGGGGATACCAGGCAGTGTTACCAGCAGAGGTAGGCAGGTGAAATCATAAGAATCATAGACTGACTTAGGTTGGAAGGGACCTTTAAAGGTCATTTAGTCCAACCTCCCAGCAGTGAGAAGGGATACTTGCAACAAGAGCAGGTTGCTCAGAGCCCTGTCCTACCTCCTGGAATGTTGCCAGGGATGGGGAATTGGCCACCTCTCTGAGAAACCTGGGCCGGTGTCTCACCACCTTCAAAGTCAAAAATTCCTTCCTCTCTAGTCTAAATCTACCCTCAGATCTTGCCATGGTGAAGCCATGATGGTTGTCTTGAACCACCTCCCTGTCCTCCATGGTCCTTAGCAGAGCTTTTAGGAGGATCTGTTCCATGATCTTCCCAGGCACAGAGGTGAGGCTGAAGCAGGAGAATTCAGCATGTGGTTACAGGGCTGCTGCCATCACTGGGCTGGCATTTGTGCCGAGAGCCGTGTCCAGCTGCCAGTGGGCAGCTGAGCTGGAGCTGATGCTGATTCGTGATCCACTTGTTTCCGTTCCACCTTCTTCTGTTACTGCCTTTGACCATAAATAAGTCTCCGTGCCTGGTGATGTTTATCCCCAGGGAGTGTTTATGGAGCATTATCATGCTGCTTCTAGCCCAGCTTTGGAATGGTGCAGCCCTGAAGCTGGATCTGCTCCTGTGTTCATTCAGGCCACTACACTCCCAAAAGAGGACTTCTGGAGATGCTTCTCTGGAAGCAGAGGTGGGACAGCATTGACAGGACCCCAACTTTTCAGATCCACTATGTGTTGGACTTTGTTCCTGAAGACATGGAAGCCTTTGCCTCTGTGAAAGGCATCTGATGTATTGACCGTGGCCACCGCTCCACAACCCTGGCTCAGCACTTATGCCATGGCACCTCCTGCCATGGTGTGAGTTTGGATCAGAAGTCCCATATCACTGGGATTTCATGGAACTGGCCAGCAAGTATTTATTTGGAGTTGGTTGATGTGTGAGCAAGCCTGGGTGGAGGGAGCTGCAGTACACAGACCTGGGGAGATCAAGGGAAGAGATCAGGGGGAGGGCTCAGGTGATGCTCTGCCCTGGGACTGCAGAGAAGGGGTCAGTTTTCTGTCTCCTCCATGATTGCCTGCAGGGTTTGGACACCTCCATCCTTGTTACCATTTCCAGTCCCCTGCATAGCCCTGACTGCTCCAGGAGTTGCCACCAGATCCCAGCAGCCTGGGGCAGATGCCAGTGCCCTCAGACTGACCCAACCAGGGAGGAGAGGCTTTAGAAATCCCTACACCATACACCATGAAAAACCAGGACAGAAATAGCCCTGATAGGGCTTGAAGGTTTCATTTGACTGCAGGGGCCTGTCCAGGCTGCCAGCAAGCAGAGGATTTAGCAGATGGCTTCCTCCTTTCTCAGAGAGAAATAGTGTTGAGGTAGCCCACCCATCATTCCCCAACACCAACATCTGCATTTTCCTGTCCCCCAGCTCCAGCCAAATGGTGGTCACACATTTGCTAAGTCTCAGCTTAATTTTTTTTTCCTGGTGAAACAAGGAAGCATTTACAAGCTCTGAAGCCTTCACTGAGCTGGCAGCTGCTCCAAGCAGCCCCAGTGGGACATATGTTTTTAAGGACTGGATCCCAGGCCCCATCTGAGAGGTTACAGGGTTGTGGATACTGGAAGGGGCAGTTGTGCCTTTCTGCTTGCTTCTCCCCAGCTGGCGTAGGTGACTTCCCCTCTCTCACATGCTTCTTGGCAGGAGGTTTCTTGCCCAAGACCTGGTTGTGCACTAGTTTGGTTTTTAAGCCTTATCTGGAGCCATACGCCAGAGCCTGTTGTGGAGGGTGCCTCTTAGAGGGGTGAGCTGCAAAGGAGGCTGGTCCTCATCACTGGGCTTGTACTTTCTGCTGGGACTCAGCCTGCTTTTTGAAGAAAATGGCTGACTTTCTAATACCACCATGTGGGGGCAAGACTCTGTACAAAGGATTCCCCCACCCCCTGCCAATTCCACCTCTGTCTGGAGACCACAAAATCTGACTTGGGAGAAGGTGTGGACAGGTACAGGCACGTGGTCAGGGAGGTCCCTGGCTAGGTTTGTAGCAATGCTGGCAGTTCAACATCACCAGCTTGCAGGTGCCAGCCCTTTATGTGCAAGCACTGCTGGGAGTGGAGGGTTTATTTTTAGTCCCTCAAGCAGTTGCTCCGTCCCCCACAAAACCATCTGCTGCTTCCAGGGGCCTGGTTTGTTGGCTTTGAGTCAAGGCAACCCTTCCCCCCAAAAGTTTTCTATATTTTGTCCTCAAACTGGGATGTTTTTCATGCTCATCTTCTGCCTCCTGCCCCCTTGTCACCTCCCCACCCTCCCACAAGTGTTTCAGATGAGAAATTTTGGGCTGAGTTTGATCCTTCCCTTGCTTTGTGCTTCAGTCTAGGCAGAGCACTATGATGCTGGGAGGTACTTGCTCTGATGTGGCCCAGTGATGCTCCCAAGGGTGCCCAAGCCCCTTGGGGGGTGATACCAGATGCTCACCAGGCTTAAGATGAAAACTAGAGCTTAGCTATGTTGTGTTACTAATTAGCAGCAGACATGGAGTCTCTGCTGAATGAAGGCAAAGATGCTGAGAAATGGATGTGCAGGCTGGGGAGAAACAGGAGATGGAGATAACTTCTGATTCTTGTCTAGGTGGTATCTAAAAGATCAAGCGGGACTTTGGAGGAACCACATGGCTCTAGTGGGATGTTCTCAGGGGATCACTGTGTTCCCAGTGCCATATTTCCCATGGGAAAGGGGTGGACACACATGTGAGAAGGCAGCTCTTGGAGGCAGCTCAGCCTCCAAGTCAGGTTTTTGAGCTTGTTTATTCAGCACCTCCTTAGAGCCTTCACAAATGGGTGCTGCTAAGCACAGAGATGTGACCACACTGGAGCTTGGTTATTTACAGCTCACTGCAGCTGATATATGCCGTCTCCATCAGCAGGGCTGGTGGGGTGGAGAGGAAAACCTTCTGGAATAAAAGCCAGGAGGTACAGAAATCCCTCCGTATTTTTTTTTTTTTTCCTCTGTTTTTACAAACCCTGAGTCTGTCCCAGCCTGAAGTGTCAATAAATATTGTTTTGGAGGAAAAGTGGGAAACACCAGGGAAATATCCATGGGTTTAGGTGAGGACCATGTGGAAATGTGGTAGGAGCTTCTCCTGGCTTTGACTTTAAAAGGGGTGTTTAAAGCTAAAGTCAGTTCCCTGTGGCCAGCTGAAAACAGAAGAGCTTTCTGGCCTGAGCGTGCCCATCCCTGTCCTTGCAGCATTTACACAATGGGCTCTGTTGAGCCTTGCTCCTCCTGGATGTTCTTTGCCTTGGACATAGAAAACAAAAGAGCCCTTCACAATATTAAAAATAAAATGTCCTTGTGAAATGTCTCAATCACTGTCTGGGCTGGGCTGGGCTGGTTTCCCCAGGGAAAAGGATTTGCAGAGAGACCTCGTTTTGGTATGGGAGATGTGGTGGGAGAGATGTCTTCCAGGAGCATGGTGTCTGCACTGCTCTGTGGGGTTACAAGGGCTGTCAGCATCTGAAGTGTTGACCACTGCAGAAGTCCTCATGGTCCTGCTCCCTTTTCTCTCTGTAGATTGTGGCCATTTCTCCTTTCCACTTGCTAGCAACATTACAGGAGTTGTGCATGACTTACAGGGAAGTAAGCAGCAGAGCTTCCTTCTCTGGTTCCACCCCAGAAGGCACCACGTAGGAGCGACACGTACCCAGAGGAGAATTTAATCAGTGCTGTGCAGCCAGAGATGAATTTCACTGTCCTTACTTATGATTTATACTTTGAATAATTGATTTATCTGGTGTCAAGCACTTGGAAGGGTAACAGAGGCTGACACTGCAAGGCCAGAGGGATGGGAAGAAGAAAGTAAAACCCAGAGAAGCAAGTTTTGCAGCCGCTGTTTGACAGCGGGGTTGCTTTGATGTCTTGCTGTGCTTTGGCTGATGCCCTCTGTGTGAAAAGCTGCAGGGGACCATGCGGTGGGTGGGGGGTAAGGGGCTGTCACTGGGTCATGACCCTCTGCAGCAGATACAAACCCCACTCACCCCTCATCTTCCAGCCCATCACTTCATCGCGGCGACGGCGTGCCAGGAGGCGGACTACGGCTGGATGATCCGACACTACTGCCTGAAGCAGTTCCAGCTCAGCATGGAGGGCATTGGGCAGCGGCTCTGGTGCGACTGGGATGAGACTGTGGGGTAAGTGAAGTCCTTCTGCTTGCATCTCCCTTCCCAGCATCCCAGGACTGCCTGCACCCAGCTTGGTTTTGGAGTGTAAGGAGGTTGGTGGTGGGTTTTATTTCATGGTGAGGGGGAAACAAAAGTGTCATTTCACTCTGCTTTGCTGCTGGTGCTGTCCTGTCTCTGTCCCTACTGAGTCATTTGTGGTGGCGCCACAAGGTAGTCTTGGAGTGGAGAGCAGTGGACAGTGTCTATTTGGACTTCAATGAGGCTTTTGACACCTATCTTCTATAAGATCCCCACAGACAAGCTGATGAAGTGTGGGCTCAATGAGCAGACAGCGAGGAGTTGGAAACTGCGTGACTGGTCAGGTTCAGAGGGTGGTGATCATTGGACAAAAGCTAGTGGTGTATTTCAGGCTTCAGGGCTGGATCCAGCCCTGCTTAACCTCTTCATTTATGATCTGGGTGATGGAGCAGAGTGTACCCTCAGCAAATTTGCAGATGACACCAGACAGAGGAGTGGATGACACACCAGAGGCTGGTGCTGCTGTCCAAAGGGACCTTGACAGGCTGGAGAAATGGGCTGATGGGAACCTGGTGGATTTCAACATTGGGATGCGCCAAGTCCTGCACTTGAGGAAGAACAACCCCAGGCAAATTGAGCCTGACTTTGAATGTCTCCAGGGATGGGGCTTCCACTATCTCCCTGTGCAATTTGTTCCAGTTTTTCACCACCCTCACAGGAAAGGACATCTTCCTAATGTTCATACAGATGTAGGTAGCTTTTGAAAAGGACAGTTTGGTTTTTCCTTCCTCTTTATTGGTGATGAAATAGGGGGGAAGAAAGAGGAGAGAGACTATGGGAGGTTTCCTGGTTCTAAGAAACCTCATGTGGTCCTCAAAAGTGTCCAGGGCTGGTGTTGCTCTAGCCGCCGGCCACCCTGGGGTTCAGAATGGGACTTGTCCCCCACTCTGTCAACACCTTTGGAGGCAGTTTCCAGATGTGGTCCAGATGTGATGAGTGGCAGGAGAAGGGGATAATCACTTCCCTGGTGTCTCCTGGCTGCACTGGAGGTGAGCTCACACCCCTGGGGCCAGAGCTGTTCCCATCACAGGCTGACTCAGGAGCAGGACTTTGCTTTTGGTGATGGTTCGGGTGCTGTCTGCAAGCCTGAGGAGTTGCAATCCATCTCTTCCCCCAGACCTTTGGCAAAGCCATTGCACAGGAAGCAGAGGTGTATTAAAGAGCTTATTCTTCATCTCCAACGTCCTGTTTTCCTTCTAAATAGCTTCCACTAAACTTGTTATCTGTGAGGCACTTGGAGGAAATGTTGATAAACTTGCAGTGTTTAATTGGATTGTGTGAGTCCATTTGCTCTGGGTGACACTGTGTTCCGGTTTATTTGAGAGGTGACATCCCTTTGATCCTCCTGTTCCCTCAGGATACTTGGGAAAGGTCAGCTACTGCTGTGTATAAGCTGCTCTGCAAGAATATGGCTTTTGGGTGGCCACACCACGGTACCCCTGTTCCCTAGGTGTACATGGGACCCACCATCCCCTTTTAGGAGAAAATGTGCTGCTAGGAGATGGCCCAGTGGGAGTGGGCAGAAGGTGGTGTGGACTGGCTGCTTGTCCCTGTGGTTTTATGGAGAAGGATTTGACTTCCACTGGGTGTGAGATAAAGAAATTGAAATAAAGCACCTTTTTTCTCCATATTTTCCACAAAACTGAGTAGTTTTGGTGCTTGAAACTTGTATGAAATGAATTGATGTTTGAAGGTTTGATGGGACCTGTTACCAGGAGCAGCAGCAGGTTTGAAACTGGGATTTCTCAGAGGCAGCATTTAGCAGGAAAACGCCCCTTTACTGCTCAATTAAGAATGACACAATGGAACAGCTAGATAAAGGAACTCTGTCTCGGCAGAGTTTGTAATTGTGGTTTATTGATCTCATTTCTAGGCTGCAGATTATACTCCCATCTTGCCCTCAGAGTTACCAATCGAGCTTTTGCATCACTGGTACTGCTGTGTTCAGGTGTAATAGAGGGTTCTCTCTCTGGACCAGGAGTGGGGGCTGAGGTTGGGCTTGGACTATGTGGACAAGCACCAGCTCTCTGAGAAGGTTTGGCCCACAGTGGTGAGCTCCGCCGGTTTATTAGCCATGCTCATTTGGGTAAAGTTTATGGGTTTTGAGATGCAATATTGTGTACCAGGAGAACTTGTGTGACCTGTTACATGCTTCAGGAATGGGATGTCAGGTGGTTTTTCATAATTAATTCCAGAAGTTGGCCATGAATGCTGTCTCCTGGGAAGGGAGAAGGATTGCTCTGAGAGGTGTTTTCCCTTAGGTCATCTGCTTTCCTTCCCTCTCTTCCTCCCCAAAGGATGAGCCATCTGTCATGGCTTCAGATACTCCTGCTGGAGCTGTGCGTGCAAGTACCTGCTGGGTCAGCAGCCCACCCACCTCCATGATCTCTCCAGCCCCTTGGTGGCATTGCCTTAGAAAGCCCTGGCCTGAGAGCAAGTCAGACCAAGCTCCCTGGTGTTTGAATTCCCAGGGATTGCAGCCACCCCATTATTTAAAGCTGGAGTTGCATCGTGGTCTCCTCTGCTTCATGGTGGTGGATGAGCTGCTTTGACCAAGAGCTCAGCTGTGCATGACTAATTATCCAGGAGATCAACATGGCTATTTTGATTCCAGGTCCAGATTCATCAGCATGGAGATGGAGCCAGGGGATTAACTGTGGTCTCCCTCAGGGCAGCTATTTTGGGGATGTGGAGCACTGCTGGCAGAGGGGTCTGGCTGCCAGCCACCCACCCATGAATGTATCAGCAGGACCTGATGACCCGTAGATATTTTTCCTGCATGGTCCTGGCTCGCTGGCTGGCTGTGGCCAGGAGATGGCTTTGCATGGTGGCTTTTATATGGCATGGGAGCACTGGGCAGCAGCAAGTGGGACTGGGGGAAGGGGGGTGGGATGCTCAATGTAGCTGAGCAGTGCCACAGCTGTGGATGTCACTCCAGCAGAGCTGGGAGCCTTCATCCCAAATATATCCACCCTGTGGCATGCCTAAAAATCTCCGGGGAAAGCCTGCCCCTCGCCGCGGGCATCCTGAGGGGAAGGAGCTCTCCAGTGTGACCATGTGGGTCTGACAGCTGCAGCCAGGTCCAGAAATGAAGGACAATGCTGCCAGACCCCAGCACGCCTGGGACCTGCCCTGCTCCTGCCCCCACCACGGGGCTGCTCTCACGTCTCTCAGTCCATTCACACTGTGTCTTCGGGTTATTTGTCCATGATCTTATAGAAACCAGATTGATCTATTATCTTATTATCTCATGCTTTACTTGTCTATCTTCAGGTTGCCAGGTCCCTTTAGCACATCTCCAAGCTTGCCCTGAAATCTTGCAGCAGATAATTTTTTTTAATTATTTTTTTTTTTTTTTAAGTTCCAAAGCCTTGTGGTATTACATTTTTTCTTTCTGAAGCAAGGGATTTGGGGAGGATGGGAAAAATTCTGGTACTCGAGCTGGCGATCCTGGGAACACCAGCCTCGCCCGGGTACGGGTGAGGGGATAAATAATAGAATCATAGAATTGTTTGGGATGGAAGGGAACTCTATAGGTCATCTAGTCCAACCCCCCTGCAGTGAGCATGGACATCCTCAACTAGAGCAGGTTACCTAGAGACTTGTTGAGCCTCACCTTGAATATCTCCAGGGATGGGGCCTCAACTACCTCCCAGGGCAACCTGTTCCAGTGTCCACCACCCTCATGGTAAAGAACTTGTTTCTAACATCCAGTCTAAACTCTAGTTTAAAACCATCTCCTTTTATCCTGTCACTGCAGGCCTTTGTAAACAGTCCCTTTCCTGCCTTCTTGTAGCCCCTTCAGTCACTGGAGGGTGGTTGTTAGGCCTCCCTGGAGCCTTCTCCAGGCTGAACAACCCCAACTCTCTCAGCCTGGCCTCACAGCAGAGGGGTTCCAGCCCTCTGATCTTGGCCCTCCATTGGATCCACTCCATCATGATCACATTCCTCCTGTGCCGAGGGCTCCAGAGCTGGATGCAGTACTCCAGGTGAGGTCTCACCAGAGAAAAGTGGCTTCTTTTGAGGCAGCCCAGGATGCAATTGACCTTCTGGGCTGCAAGCTCACACTGGTTGCTCATGTCCATCTTCTCATCCACCAGCACCCCCAAGTCCTTTTCTGCAGAGCTGCTCTCTATCACCTCATCCCCCAGTTTGTACTGATAATGGGGATTGTTCTGGCCCAGGTGTAGGACCCTGGACTTGCTCTTGTTGAACCTCAGGAGGTTCCCCTGGGCCCACCTCCACAGTTTGTCCAGGTCCCTTGGGATGACATCCCATCCCTCTGGAATATTGACAGCTTGGTATCATCTGCAAACTTGCTGATGGTGCACTTGCTGTCTAAGTCATTGATAAAAATATAAAAGGTAACAGTACAGGCCCCAGTATGGACCCTTGAGGGACACCACTTGTCACTGCTTCCCAGATGGACTTTGAGCCACTGACCACTACCCTCTGGATGTGACCATCCAGCCAATTCCTTATCCTCTGAACAGTCCACCCATCAAATCCAGCAGATCAAATTCCAGTCTTGGCTGCAGTGGTAAAAAAACCCATAGATGTGTAAGCACTCTGATCCCACCCAACCATCAATCAGTGCTCCATCACTTCCCACCAGTGGCCCATCTCAGTCCTGCCCACAGGTGTTCATCCCCACATGGTCCCCATGCTGCTTGGCCTCCTCTTGCCACAGCATCCTTTACACCCAGAACGTTTCCATGGTGATGGAGAAAACCATTTTAATTGCAGTTCATATCAGGTAAGGAATAAATTATTTTGAACTAATCAAAGTCACTGTACTTTTCAGGGCAGGCTGCCTCTCTCCTTGCCCACAGCCTACAGTGGTGGGACGGCTTGGGAAGGCCTGCCCTGTTCCCAGAGCTAGCAGCTCAATGATCATTGTTTTTTAAAGTAATTAAAGCTAGTCTTTTAAGAATTTTTAAATTCAAAAGCAGCAGGTCAAGGGAGGGGATTCTGCCCCTCTGCTCTGGTGAGACCCACCCCCCCGGCAGTTCTGGGTCCAGCTCTGGAGTCCTCAGCACAGGAGAGACAGGGACCTGTTGGAGCAGGGCCAGAGGAGGTCACAGCAATGACCTGAGGGCTGGAACTCCTCTGCTGTGAGGTCAGGCTGAGAGAGATGGGGGTGTTCAGCCTGGAGAAGGCTCAAGGGAGACCTTAGACGTAGACCATCTAGGTGTCTGGCCAGGCACTGACAGCATCCCTAGCACAGCAGATCATGATGCATGGTCCTTCACAGGACATGAGGCTGAGATCTGGCGATGCCTTTCTCCTGCTTGCAGAGATACCATCTCTGGAGGATTTGTTGGAAGGTCTGTACATTCACTCAGCTGGAGGAGATGGCATTTTGGGTGATGAAGGCTTACAAATGAGCTGCAGCGTTGTCTGATAGACAAAAGCTTGACTCTACCTTCTTGCCAAAGGGAGTTTTCCCTCTGCAGCTGAGGATTACACTGCTTTTTGGACACCAGAAGTGGCGTGATCATCCTTGCAGCTCCCAGCGCTCGGCTCAGCTCCACCTGACTGAGTGTGGCGAGGGGATCTTGCTCTCCCAGGCCCGGCTGTGGTATGGCAAGGGAAGGGCAGAGCAGCCATGCTGGGCAGGCAAACAGCTCCCCAAGATGTTTCACCATCAGCTCCCCAGTGGGACCACACTGGCCTGGCACTAACGTAATAATGCGGCTCTGCTTGCGGGGAGAGAGGGAACCAGATGCCGCTTTGAAGATGCAACAGGATGAGCTCTCACCATGAGCTCAGTGGCAGGGAAGAGCATGCTCAGCCCCCGGCGTCAACACTGCTGCTCTCCAGTGGGATCTTGATCCCTTCTGACAAGGCACTGCAAGCAGAGCCTGGACCCACCTGGTCTGATTTATTCATATCCCAGCAAATGGATCCTTTTGGGATCCCTTTGTGGCAGCAGGTGGTGCACACTGGGCCAAGAGCTCAGTATGTTGGCACCTCTACGCTTCTATTTCGCTCCAACCCCCCTCTCCTTACTCTCTGCATTGGGCTGGTGGGCAGCAGCACCTATGATGCCACCCTGCTCCTGCCAAGGCTGTGATCTCACCCAGAGCAGGGCAGCTTTAATGAAGACATTGGTTATGAAAATAAAAGGGACAGCAGATATTTGGGGTATCTTAAGGCCCCATCAGGCTGGAAGAACCTTCCTTCCATGCCTGGACAGATGGCTGTAGCCCGTGGTCACCTCCTCACCCCCCTACACTGCTCGTGGGTCTGTAGCTGCTCAGCTTCTCTCCTGGGGACTGTCCTCGCCCAGCTGCTGCACACAGAGCTGCCTGAGCGCTGAAATAAGGATGCTGCTGAAGTGCAAAGTGTAATTTATCCTTCCATTTCCTGACACCGGTTTGCTTTGGTTACTTGCACATCTTCACGTATAATGATGGGAGTAGCAATTTACCAGCGTGAAAGTGCCGACTGAGCCGGGGAAGGGCTCAGCCAGCTGCTGTATGGTCCTTCAGCTTTAAAAATAACTTCTATTCGCCTGGCTGTTAACTCTTTCCCTCTGCTTCCTGAGGATCTGCCAGCTCCCAAAATCTCCTACGGCTGCTGATGAACGGGAAATGGCAATTTTGCACATTGGGATGCTGAGCATAAGCTGCTTTTAAGCAGCTCCAGGTGCCCTGTTAATTAAATCACTTGGTCCCTCTGGCACTGCCACGTGCCGATGGGCACAGCAACTGCCGGCCTCAGTACCCAGCTGATGAGATGTAGAGAGGCTGTGGCGAGTGGCTGGGAAGCTGCTTATAAAATATTTCTTCCCCCCACAGACAGGTTTTTAATTGGACATTTGGTTGCATTTCTAGCATTAGACAGGAGTAAAAATAATTAGAAGTATGAATTTTTTGATGCATAGCCAAAGTTAAAGCAGGTAGGATTTGAAGTCCTGTTCTTCCAGAGGATGACTGGTTGGACCAGCACAGGGGTTGTCCTCTCTTTGTGGTGCCTCTTGTTCAGTGCTGCTCCTCATTTTACAAATATTTTCCAAAAAACCCCACAGAAAACAAAACCCTCAAAAAATGAACTTGCTGGCCATGGAGAGGTGAGCTGAGTGGTGCCTGCAAAGCAGGACACTGCAGAGAGACAGGAGCTTCAAAAGCAGGTTGTGAGTTATATGCAAAATCCCCCAGTTTTAAGCAATTAAAAAGGCAAATTTAGAATAGATTCAATATACTTATTTCTGTCCCCTTTTGGGCGAACCTGTGCAAGCTGAAGGAGGGTAAGCTGAAGGTCAGCAGCTGGACAAGCTGCTCCATGGTTCAGTAAGGGTTTCCTGAAGGTCTTTGCTTAAAGATACCAGAAGGTTCACAGATTCACAGATTCAGGTTGTATGAAGGTTGTATGGGTCTGACCAGTATTTTCTAACAGCACAATGAAATCCTGCAAAAAATAATGAACCAAACTATCAAGCTAAAAAAAACTGTCTTTGCTTCAAGTTACTTCTGTAAATATTATTTCCATTTTCATTTACAGAGGTAAATGAGACCTCCTTGTGCTTTTGGCTGTGGGTTAGCACTTAAAAGGGTGAGCAAAGCAGTAAAACCCAATGGGAGTTAAAAAATAAACCAATGTATTTTTTTTCCTACCTACAATCTCAAAATAAATTCCTACAAAATTGAAATTACTGAAATACACCCCCCACCCCACCCCCAGCCAATAAAAGTGTTGAAGTTGGAAAAGACCTTTGAGCTCCAACCGTAAATAGTAAGTATATAGTATTTTACATGGCAGACTGGGGAGAGGGATTACTCGCAGCTGGGTACTGGCCCCTGGTGCCACCCTGGTGCCCTTGTCTGTGTTGCAGCACCTATGGGGAGCTGACGAACTGCACGGCGCTGATCGCTGAGAGGCTCGACTGCTACTGGCCCAACCGGCTGGTGGATGAGTTCTTCGTATCTGTCCACAAGCAGTACTTCAGGAACTGCTCTCGCTCCGGCCGGGCGCTGCACGACCCCCCCAACAGCGTCCTCTGCCCCTTCATCCTGCTGCCCGTCCTCGTCACCCTGCTGATGACCGCGCTGGTGGTGTGGAGGAGTAAACGCAGCGAGGGCATCGTGTAGGGACGCCCTGCTGCTGGTGCAGGGGAGGGACAGAGGAACCATCCTCTGGGACGTGCCCGTTTCTTTCGGAAGACCCTGGCAGAGGAGCATCGTGGTGGGTACCAAGCCTCAGAGGCAGAGACAGCAACGCCACTGCTGCTGCCTTGCCAGCACCCTCCGCACTGCACACGTGCGTCTCGCCCAGCGGCTTCCAAAGAGCCATGCGTAAGATGAGTTTCTGGGAACGATGCGGGGTTGCCGGTGGCCAGCGGGACTCACGGGCTGCAGTGGCACGGCGCCCCCTCGGGGTGCTGGGGAGTACGGCTCTGTCATTGGCACTGCTCAGACTTTGCCAGCTGCTTTCCTCCCGGCCCCCCAAAGCATCGCTGCCAAAAGAGGAAGATTTTAAAAGAAAAAATAAAACAGGAATAAAAAAGGGGGTGGGAGGGTTGAAATCCTGCCAGCCCCGCGGTGCTGGCATGGCATCAGGAGGTGCTAGCGCGTGTCACTGCAAGGCCGGCAGCTCTGGGTGCAATGAAACCACCACGGCTTCCTCTTTTTGTCCTGTTTGGTTTGTTTTTCCACAGCAGGAAAGGCATCTTCTCTCCCAGCCCCCAGCACAAGGTGGAGGCTTGCAGGGGGTGGGTTTTGCCCCGGTGCTGGGAAGCAATGGGTGGAAGTGGTGGTGGGAGCTGATGGCACTGGTGGGTGCACTGGTGGTGACCTTGGTGGTGCCCTGGGGTTAACAAGCAATGGGAATAAGGTGCTTTTCCTACCTAAATAAATACGTAAATAAACCAGGTGCTTGTCTCCTATGCAAATCCTCAGTGCTTGCCGCCTCCACGTAGGCTGGCAGCAGCCAAGCTCTCACTGTATCTGCCTGCTTTCAATAACAAGCTGATCTGTGCTGCTATTTTCAATAGACCCCGTGGCGCTGCCACTGGTGGCCAAAGCTCATGCTCAGGCTCTCCCGTGTGTCCCAAGCTCTGCATTTAATTTCCCTGCTCTCCTGGAGAGACCTCTGTTCACATCAAAAGGTACCTGTGAAGCTGGAAGGGGAAGAAAATTAACAAACATTGTGTTTAAAATGGGAAATGCAGCTCTGATGGAGCTGAGTTTGATTTCCTTTGGTGTCTGCAGAGGAACAAAAGGAAAGAATGAAGTATAAACATGTGGGGGGGGGAGGTGTGTGTGTGTGTAAAAACCCAAGAGCCAGGCCCCAGCGTTACACACACACTTACTGCGTATGAAACCACACGAACGTTTATTTCTACGGTTTCTCCATTTATAAAAGCTTGAATCAGTTCCACGGCACCTCCTTGGCGTGATTCCTCTCGGACTCCAAGGAGCCCTGGGCTCAGTGGGCGGGCTCCAGGAGCTCTGGCTCACACCAGGCAGCAAACATCTCATGGCGTTGGTGCTGAAGTGATACCTGGGGTACCTGCTGCTTGCACGGGCAGGGTCTCTGCTCACACCCGTTGGACAAACAGCTGCTCAGCAAAGGCGCTGAGCAGTGGGTCAGCAGCAGATCAGCAGCAGGTCAGCAACAGATAAGCAGCAGCATCTAAAAGAGGGTACTGCCTGTTGCTTTCTCAGCCACCTTACGAGTCATGGGCTCTCAGTGCAGAAGTTTGGAGAGCACAGTGAAGTGCTCACCAGATAACAGCCCTTGAATTTACTTCCATCAGACCAAACAGTGTCTGAAGCTCCCTTGCCACATCCAGATCAGAAAGCTGAAGGCAGATTTCTTAAAAAATATCTCCCTTTCATTAAATTTTCACAGATATAATATATATTTTATATTTATATAATTTTACTAACACTACACATTTACTTAGTTACAGATTAGCCTGTATTTCTTATTACTACCTCACGCAAAAGAAGGAAACAGAAAAAAAAAACTGCAGCCCGAACAGGAGCTGAAAATAACAAGGTAAAAATTCCAAATGTGTGACAGAAATGTACTTACATTAAATAGCATCAAGAATTTCCATACCAGAAGTAGAATTTAATTTAGTTCTGTCAAACTCTGAGCCTTAGCTGAGTGACTCCTGGAAAAAAAAGCTCGTCTTGGTTCTGCTCATCAAAGGCAACAGGATGTGATTTGGTTCACAGGAGACCATTTTATTGCCAACTTGAAGCATTCCAAAAACACGCCGCCTTTTCCGTTTGGTTTGTTGGGTTTTGTTTGTTTTTGTTTTGTTTGGGTGTTTTTTTCTTTCTTCCCCCCTCCAAACTAGGCAAGAGTTTTTTTTTAAAAAAGTGTAATTACAATTTCAATAGTGATTCTTCTTAACTTCTCAAGCATGTCTCATCAACAGGATATACAGTACAGCTCAGAAGAGTAAACATTTTTAAAAGTAAGCAAACAACTTTTTCAACCAACATACACAATTTCTTGCTGCATTTATGCCGAACTCTCCTTTTAACATGGACAAGTTATGAAGTTAGTTTTCTTCTTCGGTACAACACGGATACAGGACTAGTACAATCCGGGCTGGTTTTCTTGTTGTTGAAGTTAAGGACAACTCTAGTGTAGAAGCCATGGTCCTGCCACCCCTCTCCTTTCATCATCTGGCATAGCGCTTAATGTAATCTTCAACTTTATTCCGAAAGTCCTCCTAGAGGAAAGCAAAGCCAGAATTACCCCAAACACGTCAACAAGTGAGTCATGGAGGACTATAGTGGTGAGGGATCCCCACATTAGCACCTGTAGGGTCAACTTCCCACCAGGTGAGGTGCCTGTTACCTCTTCCAGACACCCGGCACATCTTTCTGACACAGCACCATGAAAACCCAGGGGACCGCCGATCGAGTCCTTGCCAGCAGATTTCCTTCTCTGCCAGGGATCTCCCCTGGGGACTGAACTCACTCTTGGTGTGCCATCAGCAGCTACCAACTCAGGTACGAACAGAGTGCAGGTCTGCTGGTGCTGGGAGGCTGAGTCTCAGCACAGCAAAGATCTGGCCATGGCTTTAGAGAAGGAAGGGACACTGTCCTTACAGGGTAAAAGAAGCAAGGCTGTGGCTGGAGCTGTTACAAAAGCTGTGCACCCAGAGGCAGCTCTTTCCCAAACACTCATTCTGGCCCCCCAAGTATAGAAGCACAGAATTGTTTTCATTGGAAGAGACCTTTAAGATCATCAAGTCCAATCCTTAACTCAGCACTGCCAGGTCACCACTAAACCATGTCCCTCGGCACCGCATCTCCATGGCTTTGAAACCCTTCCAGTGATGGGGACTCCACCAATGCCCTGGGAAGCCTGGGACAGGCCTGGACAACCCTTTCCAGGAAGATATTTTCCTCATATCCACTCATATCACTGATCTTTTCACCTGTACCTTTACAAGGTGTTGATATGGGACAGGCTCTTGGCAGTGACTTAACAGAAGCAGGACCTTGGTGAAGAAGGCAGGTGCAGAAATCCACGCTGTCACCTGGGCTGATGGGGACAGTGTCAGTGACAATATATTAAGGTGGTACCTGGGGCACATGAACTTGGTTGCTGAACAAGAGGTTCTCGTCCCATTAGCTGCAATCATCTTCACACAACATATGGATTAACCCCCCTGATTAACAGGGGGCATTTTTCTCTGTGCACATCTGCTTATGTGCAGAACGGAACCATTCAAGTCAAAAGATTAACTGGAGCAGCATGTGTTCTGCACTGTAAATCTCCCACCCTCAAAGCAGATCATGTTGATGAACACTTAGCTCATCCAGCTGATATGGTATTGGCAGCTTTGCCTTGTGGGGTTCTAGACATGTCCCTCTGGACCTGAATTGTGTCCCACTGCTAGCTTGGCCACAGACACAGCTGCCTGCCTCTACACTGAACTTATTTCCCATGTCATCAGAACTGTCATGCCAAAGACCAATGAAAAGGGTGAGGGCTGACTCTTACTGTAGCATTTGACTACAGAAGATACTACAATGCATGAAGCCTCATCAGAAAGAACTCACACAGCTGTTGTGACAGGCCAACAGTGAGTGCTGGAAATAGGACCTGCAGGAGCTTTTCAAAGGGGAAACTCACTTTTAAACTACTGCCATTTGCCCTTCACCAACCTCACCGCCCAGTATTTCCTTCACAGATTTCAAGACAGAAGGTAGATGGAATAAGAGACTGCCAAAGATGCCCCTGGGTTTTCTGAAGACATGCTGGGTGGTGGGGAGGAAGGAGGCTTGGGTTGGGTTTCCATTTGGGAGCAGTACCTGCTGCCTTACTGTATTTAGGGTGGGAGGACATGCAGACCTGACCAGAGGGGTCTGTGCCTGGTGCTAAGCCAGAAGACAGATCGCCTTGGTGCAAGGTGAGTGACATAGTTCAGGGACCTCACTTAAGCACTGGCCTTATTGGCAGTATGGGAACCCAAAGCTCAGACAATGCTGGTATCCACTCTGTACAACAGCCATCCTAACATACAGCACAAGGAATGGGGTGGACAGCACAAGCATCAGGCTACAGGATAAAAGAGATGCCTTCCCCATACCTTTTAAAGGATCAAAAGGTATATGATAATCAGCTGGGAACAGGAAACAAAAATTGAAACTAAACAGAATATCACAACTCTAAGCATGAGCCAAGAGAGCACAGCAGCTTCTCTCTCAGCTCCAGCTGGACGCTGAGAGGTACAGATGAGCACACACCCAGCTCCATAGGGACTGAGGGACTCACCACCCTGCCTACATGCCACCCTGTAGCTCCCAGGTTGCAGCACATTCCTCTGCCCCACCTCCAGGTTCTTGTCCTAAGCCAGTCCTCACACTGGATAAGCAAGATACTGGTCTAAATCCAGTTCTGAAGGTGCTCAGTTCTCAAATCCACATATAAGAAACCATCTTTCTGATGAGGAAAGACTGAGAGTCCTGGAGCTGTTTGAACTTGGAGAAGACTGAGAGGGGATCTGATCAATAGCTAAAGGGCAAGGGCCAAAAGAATAGGGCTAGACTCTTTTTAAGTGGTGCCCACTGACAGAACAACAGGCACAAACTGGAACATCTGAACAGTTCCATCAAAACATGAAGAAAAACTTAGTTCCTGTGAAGATGCCAGAGCCAGGCCTAGGCTGCCCACAAAGGCTGTGGAGTCTCCTTGTCTGGAGAGATTCCAAACCCACCTGGACAATGCGATCCTGGATACCCTGCTCTGGGTGACCCTGCTGGAGCAGGGGGGTTGGACAAGATAATCTCCAGAAGTCCCTTCCAACCCTCAGCATCCTGTATGATTCTGTGCAAGTTTATACAATTTTGGAGCAGACTCAAAACAGCTTTGCCCAGAGCTGTGGGGATGTGAGAGGGAGAGAAGAACAATATGTGAGTAGCCCTGTGGGAAGCATTTGCTGCATGAGCAACGTGGCCAAATCACTGCTTTATTTGCTGAAAATCGTATGGGGACAATCAATCAGAGGGGAATTCAAAATACATCGGATGGATCATTTGTACTGCATGTTCTCACCAAACAGCATGATACATGCAATGATTTGCATGGAGAAAATACCAAAAAGCAGATCTTTATCCAATTAGCTTTAGAGAAAAAAAAAAAAAAAATACTGACTGATGTAATATTAAAACAATTCACTGAAGTCTCAATGTACAAGCTGCTTGTCTAAAAAACACCACAGTCTGAAATGAGATTTTTTTTAAAAAATCCATCAGGCTATAAAAAGTTGTTACTACAAGGTATTTTACTCCAAGGGCATAAACAACCCCAGTACCTGGCCAGAGTGGGAGTTTATCACATATTCTGTATCTCTGTGGAGCACCTGGAAGAAGACAACTATGGAGGGGGAGGGGAAGTGGGGGGAACCAAAGAAAAAGGAGAACAGCCACTCCAAAATCCCAGAAGATCATTTTACAACTTTTTTTTATTTTTTTTATTTTTTTTTTTTACAATTTGTAAAAGCATATGGAAGAAGGTGCTCAAGAACTAGGTGGGTCTTTGAAAACTGAGGTTTAACCTGATTTGGCCTCTAGGAGAGAACTTTATTTTTCCAGCAATTTCTACTAGGCTGGACGGTAGTGATTAACTCCTTTGTTTATTATAAAGATTTTACACTTAAAAAAGAAAGAAGATCTGCTCAGTTATCCAAAGCAAATATATTACTTCTTGGTGACAGCTAGCAGAGAAGTTTGGAAAAGTTAAAGTGGAAACTTGTTCCTTTTGTTTTCTGTTTTGTTTTGTTTTTTAATTTAAAAACGGATGTATATGTAAGGCTTACACAATAAAAATAAACAAAGCCAAAGCAGATTTAACTCATGACCCTCAATATGCCCACAGCTGGTACCACTTCACACACTGCAGCATTTGGCAAAGTTTTGCTTCTATCTGCTGTTGAGCTTGGTTTCTGCCCTCAAGTATATCAGAGGACAAAGACACTTCCCTGATCTTCATGGGTTATGGTCACATGGTTGAAGGCCATACTGGCCCATCCCTGCAGGAAAATGTGCAGCCTATTGCATCTGTCTGTCAATCATGTCCACAGTCACCCAGGTATGGTGAAAAACTCTGGTCCAGGGCCACATTGTTTAGAGTTACAATTCCATAACAATTCAAACAGAGGCAAAATAAAATATCACAAAAATACTCAATTGCTCCTGCCTTTCACTTCTTTGTGATAAACAAAATAATTAAATAATACTAATTTTAAAAGCAGTACTTAAATAGAACACAAATTAAATCCAAACTTTATCACCAAGGTTAAATTCCAAACAATTTCTGTCAGTACCTTATTTGCAGTTTTATTTGAAGTGCAGTTTAGTAAAGCCCCCAGCACTGCCACTCACCTCCAGCCAAAGCTTTAGGAGGAGATATAATAACCAGGTAGATTTACCCATTAGCCCTATGAATTATATTTAAAGCGACCTTTTCTTTCCTTTCCATCTTGCAGAAAATGAGTATTCATGCCCATCAACCCCCACACACCCACTCCCATTTAGAAAGAAGACGAACGAAACCTCAGAGGAATACAAAAACCTCAAGTATGAGGTGTTTCTCCAATTCACGTTCCTGCCTTGCTATCACTTCCCTGTCACTTTTATTTAGCTCAGCCTCTACACCATCTGAACAACTTTCCAAGCTCTGTAATTACATTTTACTTCTATGAATAAAGAGAAGAGTGTGTAGGGGGGTGAAAAACTATACGTAAGTATCTCCTGTGGCCGAGTAGGTACAGTCAAAACTGCACTGATTTTCATGGCCTGTGTTCTGTACTTCACATCTTTAACACTATTTCTAGATGTCACTGCTGGTTTTACTACAGACATTTTGGGGGGGGGAAAAAAAAAAAAAAAAGCATTGTGGAGGGAAGAAGAGAAACAGCTTTGGATAATTTTTAAGAAACTATCTGTACATATAGGTAGGTTACACAATTGATGGGAAGAATTCTTCACATAAAGGAGGAGTAGTCAGAGCTGCATTGAGAAGACAAAGCAAAGCATAAGCAGGCTGAACATTTCTTTGAGGTTCTCATCTTAAGCAGGAACTGTCTCCCTTGTGCTTTGTGAAACTTGCTGCTATTTGTCAGCAAAGCAAAGATAAAGGCGGGGGAAAATAAGCCCTCTCTGAAGTGATAGGAAGACGAAAGGACTATGGATTAGAAGGCAGGGTGTGAAAGCTGATGGGATAGCCAAGGATAACATCACCTAAACTCCATTTGTGCAATGGAGAGGGAATGGAGCCAGCTAAGGAGGGCAAAAGAGCTTCTCAAAGAAAATCGTTCCCTGGATCAAACATGATGAGGGTCCTGAGGCTCCTGCCAAATCTGCCCTTTGGCTCACGGAGCAGCCTGGCTGGAAGCAGATGGCGGAGACTTGTGCGAGTTTCCTGGTCATATGGCCATGGTGACAAATGACTTGGGATTTGCCCCAGTGGTGCCCTATTTGCTTATTTACCATTTATGGTTTCACCCAGGTTGCTGTTAAACAAGGAAAAGCTCCTGGCAGTTAAACCAGGGAGCATGGAGGCTGCTTGGTCACCCAGTGCCTGATGCCAGGTGCCTGTCTCCCCGCTTCCAGTGCTGCTGGGTCAGCCTGAGGCTGGCCAGGCACACTGGCTGTCCTGCCCATAGTGTGGTTGGCAAGGGCTGTAAGAGACAGCCCTTTAAGAAAATTATCTGAATGATTCCCATTACAGGGATGTTAGCCTCCTCTCTGCTGCAAACACACTTCCACCCGTGAGGACACCACTCAATCCCAGGAGAGGATATGTCCTCAGGATCTGAGAGCTTAATGTATAAATTACAAGTGCAGAGGAAATGGGAGCTGCCTGGGTCTGGTGAGAGGGTTTTTGTAAGTCACACTCCACTCAATTCCAGAGACATTCAAACCAACCTGGTTGGGCAGGTAAGGCATGTGGGGAACTCAGCTCATAGAGGTCAGATGCCTTGTTTGCTTTCACCAAGCAAAGCCACATGTTTTTCTACAGAATGCAAAGCAAGAGCTTTCCTTTTAAACCACTTCTGTGCCTAAAGCACGTAAAACAAAAGATCTGCATTTTTTCCACATTTCTATCATTACTTCAGTGAGTGAAACCATCTGCAAAAGCTTAATCAACTTTGCTAAACCTGAGAGGCTCCATCCATAATCAAAGTGTTAGGAAAGATGGATAATGGGTTTCTATAAATACTTTTAGCATTAGAAAAGTAATGTTTTTCCTATTTACATCTGTAAGCACAATTAGCAGCTGTGCTGTTACTCATTTGCACATGCCACTTAAGATACTTTATACTCAGTGGGAAAACGCTTCAAGGGCTGTAATACAGGCACAGAACGTAAAATGGGGAGGTGATCCAAGAAAAACCCCAGCTCAGCTCTCTAAATGCAGGACTCTGAGAAAAACAAATATGTATTCTACTGTGGCTGCCACCCTTTCAGAGACAACAACAAACAGGGCGGTCGAGTGTGCTGAGGAAGTAAAGGATTTTCTGCAATAAATACAGAGATAAATAAATGCAATGACTCATGGGGAGAATGCTTATGCCAAGATGTTTCTACACTGGCAGGGTGCTGTTGTTGTTAATAAGCCAGTTAAGATGTAATCATAGTAATAAAACCCCCACAACAAAGATTAAAAAGCTTCCCAAAAAGAAGCAAACAAACAAAAAAACCAACCACAAACAAAAAACCCAAACCACCACATCAAGTTTGAAAGCCTTTTGTGGCCAAGTTATTTTCCAATGTGGTAAAAGCTTGAAAAGCCTCTAACACAGCAGATCAAGTTCTTCCTTGAGAAGTTACTCTTGTCACTAACTGACCTGAAACCATACATGTGGTGTCTACAGGCTGAAGCCCCATGGTCTGAAACAGTTTGAAGAGAATTTCAGGCCAACTAGAGGGTGCCTCTATCTCTGATCCCCACACCGACTGTTACTGAACTGTTGATGTATTCAGATGTCACAGCACACATCAGGAAAGCGAGGCTCTAAGCTCTGCATCAGCTACAAGTACTATGGGATTGATTACAAAAGCAGGGGGAAAAAAGTTTTGAAAAATTGAGAAATTCAGTTTGCAGATGAAAACAACTAAAAACGCTGAGAGGTTCAGGCATTATGAAAAGGACAGCAAAAGGCATGCAAGCAGAGCAGCTGTATGATATACAGTTTTATACAATTTTACAATGCCACATTTTCTGTAAAGCTGGAGAATTAATAATGCAAGATGAAGAAGCAGCATCTTCCAAGCCTTGACCTCAATCACTTCTGAAGCAATTTTAATAGTACATATCTTCCTATTGTTGGAGTAAGAGCCAGCAGTACTCAACATGAAAAAGCGAAAGTAATTCACCTAAAAGATTAATGTGCACAGTAGTCTCATCACTCATCACTTCAAATGTGGCCAAATACAGAAGTGGGAAAAAAAAGAGGCCTGCAAGTAGAATCATTGAATTGATAGGGCTGGAAGGGACCCCCGAAGGTCATCTAGTGCAGCCCCCCTGCAATGAGCAGGGATGCCCTCAACTAGACCAGGCTGTTCAGAGCCTTTGCAGAGAAGGACCATGGGGTTCTGGCGGTTACCAGGCTGACCATGAACCACCAAAGAAGACCACTAGAATCCTAGGCTGTACTATGGGAGCACTGGCAGCAGGTCACGGGAGGTGATCCTCTCACTGCATTCAAGCCTGAATGAGACACATGTGGAATGTTGTGCCCAGTTGCAGGTTCCTCAGGATTAGAGACTTACTGGAGTGAGACTAGCAAAGGAAGGGCCACAAGGATGATTAAAGAACTGGGGCATCTGTCATAGGAAGAGAGACTGACTGGGACTGTTTAACCTGGAGAAGAGAAGGTTTGAGGGGACCAGAATTATGTTTAAGCACCTGATAGGTGGCTGCAAAGAAGCCAGAGCCAGATTCTTTTCAGCAGTGCAAAGTGACAGGGTAAGAGACCATGGGAACAAACTGAAATACAGGAAATGTCATTAGAAAGATTTAGAAATTATATATTTACTTATTGTAAAGGTGGTGGAACACAGAAACAGGTTACCCAGAGAGATATCTCTATCCTTGGAAATACTAAAAATCTGACTGTACACAGTCCTGGAGCTGACTCTACCATAAGATAATCTCTTGAGTTCTCTGACTTCAGTTGATTCCTTGAAATGCCTTCTGACAACAACTCAACATTCCTAAGTGATTCAGAATCACTTCCCTTGGGTTACTCTGGACATAAGCAAGAAAGAACAAATGTTTCTATAAAGACTTTTAACTTGCGCTTACATTAAAACCACAAACTGAATTTCATGCAACTTGCCAGCTGCCCAAAGTTTTCCAAGTGTCTCCTTACTCAATTTCATAGTTATCCACAATTTTATATTTCCTCAAATTGTTCTGCTTGCTGTTACAAGAATATTAGACTGATGGGCTCCAAAGCAATACCCCATTTTTATCAGAGAAGTGAAAGGACAGAAAACAGAACTCATTCAAAAACAACAATTGGTACTGTGGCTGACACATCTATCCATACCTCAGTGGCACACCAAACACTGGAACATTTTGTTAAAAGTATGGTTTTTAGTCTTGAGGAACGGAGGAGGAAATTGTTGGGCTTGTCAACTCAGTAATTCCTTTGCTCTCAGCTTCATGGAAACTCTTTTGTTCTACACATAATTACTATTATCTCATATTCCAGTATGTTCAAGACCAGATTGTTCAGCTTATAATATATGGATGGATTCCCCTCCTTCCTCTACCCAACTACAGTTTTACAGTCTAGGAAACTTGAATCAAGAAATTACTTAAAACCTGAAGTACTCTGAAGTTCTATATCTCTCCAATTTACAATTATTTATATTAATCATATAAAATTGATTGCTTCTAATGATCAAGGCAAAAAACTTCCTTTCCTTTTCACCTCTTTCAGTAGCTATCTGCACTGTACCACCTTGGTCAGGAAATTATCTCCTGATGGCAGCATTTTTAAAGAGGTGGCCACAGACTTTAACTGCAGAGAGAGATCATTTCCTTTCAGCCAAGGTATTATAGCTGGAACACTTATAGAATATAGTAATTATATCACAGATGAGCAACCACTCATCAGAAAGATGAGTGAGGGTGTGGAGCCACTGCCAAGCCATTAACAGCAACTCTCAACAACACAAGCAGAACAGCTTCAAAAGCCACGATGCAGCCTCTCTGTCAGCATTAGGCAGTGACAAAGAGGGGCTCCTCCAGGGAAGTTGGTGATCTGAACCAGTTCAGACACGAGGTTTATTTACTGGTGGGGTCTCAAGACTCACACTCATTTCCTTGCCAAACATTCCTTACTCTGTTTATCACAAACACAGGCTGACTGTAGGGTTGAAGTTTTTAAGCTGTAAGAAAGAAAACCCCTAGGACAAGAGTCTCAGCTGTGATTGCACCCAGGTCTGTGTGGTGCTGATTTAAAGCACAGTCCAATCTCAGTTCTGAAAACCAGAAAAGATTTATTTTGCAGGCAGTTTCAAAAAAGTAGAATGTCAAGGTTAGATTACAAAACGAGTTGCTTCTTCCTTTGTAAAATTTAGCTCTTTGATGGAACAGGAACCTCTGGCACCTACAAGTAAGAAGCAGAACACTGCAGAGAAAAGTGGTCTGTCTTTACTACTTCAAAACCAAACTTGTCAGAGCAGAGAGAAAATAGGTGAGAAAGGCTGTCTGTGTAGGAACATTACAGCAAGATAGAGACACATACAAGTCAAAATTAAGGAAAGGATAAGAAAAAAATTGAATGCAATATAAATGCCAAGACTGAAAGGACTACACTCCTTTATTGTTCTACTCAGGGTGAATCATTTCTCTCTCTACATCACCACGTTCTCAGCTAAGTAGCAAACAACAGTGAGCTCTCCATTGGTGTGCTTTTTTTTCCACTGATGAAATGCCCTAAATAAAAGCCAGATTAGATCTCATATTTAACTTCAGAGTTAACTGACTGCAAATGACTTAGATCGAACTGAGAATACCTGGGTATCTATGGCCCTTGTCACCCTGGCAGCAAAAGGAGGTAACTGCATCCTCTTACCATGATAATGCATCCTCACCTGCTTCTGGGCTCCAGCAATCTGTAGAATTTTAAGTCCTGTCTACAAGAAACTATGCTCAAAATTGCAATGCTAGGGGATCAAACCCAACTCGTAGTCATCAGATTGTATTATTCATATTAAAAGAAGGGCTAAATATATCTACAAATTCTGATGTAAACCAACAATTAACATCATGCTACTAAAAAGAAAAAAAAAAAACCAACAACCCTGCTTTTCCTCAACTCTGTTTCTTCAGTTTATTATTAAGGCTATAAAAATGAAATAATTTATAATTACTACTAAGCATTCCATGAAAAATCAAGACAAGGTGAAAAGATTGGCTTGTGGGCAGCCAATAGAGAAAAAAAGAACTTGTAGTGGTGAAACATTCATTTTCACTCCTGATGAAGCTGGTAACAGTCTTAAATCAAAGGATCACCTTCATTGTTGTCTGTTAAATCTTATCAGGGTTATCTACCTATTTAAGCTTTGCAGGTGGACACCCATGAATTCTCAGACAATATGAAATAAAACAGAATATTCAAAATGTGTCCAAGCCTGGTTTACTGCATCTTGCTCCTATTAAATTTAATTCCTATTTATTATTCAAGAGGGATTTCAGCTCACGGGTTCATATGCTCAATGGTACTTTAAAGAATCAAAGGCAGCTGTTGTTATCTACACCGTGCACTCTAAGTACTTGGGAAGTTATAAAGGACTTATTTTTAGTTGAGTGATATGCTAATACCCCAGCAGTGTGATCAGTGAGTGCTTCACTGCAGTAATGCAGGAATCCCAGCTACCCTCAGAAACAGCAATCGTTGGGTATCTTGTCCCTACAGATTTCACCCCATCAGGTTCTCTGGCCAGCTGCACCATTAAAAGTTACTTCCTTTGTCACAGCCAAATAAAATGCAGTAAAAGCAATTCAGGATAAATAGCTGTAATCTAAGCACAAAATTTAGAGTGCCTGACCATAAGATGAGTGGAGAGTACTACCTAATCAGAGAAGAAGTCATGTAATAATCAGCATCCTTACAATATACTCCAACAAGGAAATCCAGTGGGATGCTTGATTAAAGAGCTCTGGATAGCCAGGGGTATGAAACTGTTCCTAGGAAAAGCATAGAAAGTATGTTGTTTTTTCTTTTCTAGCGCTAGAAACCAGTAAGAAATCTGCTGAAATAAAATGTCACATTAACAACTGCTGAGTCCAACAGAGAGAGCTGGCCACACAACCACATACGTGTAAGAATGGTGATTTTTGCCAATCCATACACTCAACAGAAGGCCAGCTTATAGCTCAGCTTCTCCTGAGTAACAAGATAAATCCCATGGCAAGTAATTTGTAGGTTACATGGTATATGTTTTACAACTGACATTAATGTCTTTCAAGACACCATTAAAAAAAAAAAAAAAAAAAAGTATTCTGGCTTTATAGCCTTGGTTACTGAATATTCACACTACTGACAAGGTAGTCAGTACATGATGACAAGCTGAAGTTTTCAGATAGTTTCCTCCTAAGTCTGCCAACACAGGGCTGGAATCCATGGAAGAGACCCACTTCCTGACAACATTTCACTTGGCAGCTGTAACCAACCCGCTTCTCTCTGATTCCTTTGCCAAAATGAACATGAGGCTAAACAAGGTAACATTTGAAGTCAGCACCCAGCATGTGCTGGAAAGAGATTCCTGAAATATTTGTTTATTGCTGATCTACCACTTTCTTATGCCACATTCAACACCAAATGAAATTCTATTTTGATAAATATTCAGTGTGCAATCCTCCCTTGCTGATGTGCATGTTAATTTGGTTTAATAGATAAGCACACAAAGAAGCAGCCACACATTATCCCTTCCTACTGTGACAAGTGATCCATCAGCCATCATACCCAGAAGTGCTGGCAGAGGATCATGCTCTGGCTTGCAGAAGACTAAAGCATCACAGAAGCACTTAGGTTGGAAAAGACCTTTAAGATCATCAAGTCCAACTCCTAACCCAGTGCTGCCAGGTCATCACTAAACCATGTCCCTCAACAGCACATCTCCATGGCTTTTCAATCCTTCCAGGGATGGGGACTTCACCACTGCCCTGGGCAGCGTGGGACAGGCCTTGATGACCCTGTTGGTGGAGAAATTGTTCCTCATGTCCAACCTAAACCTTCGTGGTGCACCCTGAGGGAATTTCCTCTTGTTCTATCACTTGGGAGAAAAGACCAACTCCCACCTGGCTCCAACCTCCTTACTAGGAGGTGGTGAGAGCATCCAGCATCACCAGGTACTCTATACAAGGTAGAAGATGTTTTTTTACTGCAATTTTTTGAGGTGTTATTACCAAAATTCTTTTGCATTGCTTCTGCATGACAGGTATGCCTGCATCTGTCTCTGTCATTTTAGAGCAGGAAGCTACTCTGCCTCAAATTACTAAATAAATTGTATGAAGGCAGAAATTCAAGCAAGCAGGACAGAGCTGTCAGTCATGAATTTGAGGTTACTGAGAAGCACACAGCAGAAAACAGGCCTGTAACGTGACACACCAGATCTTGTAACTGACTGCACAATTAGCAAAATGCCTGTCTGCCTCCAGCCTGGTGGAGCTGGATATTCGATCACATCCTTCCAGTAACAGCAAAGCTACATTTTGGTTTTATGTCTATTCATTTATGTAAGATTCCCTCAGGGTACATGAAGCAGGCCAACCCTAACAGCTTGTGATCACTCTCCATGCTGTGATCAGCCTTTGTTCTTGAGAATAGGAGCTGGGAATGAATGCAGAAAATCTCCATCCACGCCCCATCGCACCCCTGGGTCTTGCAGGAGTGGTTAACACATTTTCATGGGCTGTGTGGAACAGGAGGCAGGACAGTCAGCTAACGTTATGATGCACAGGATGACTGACTTGTCTTTCCCAAGCTACCACACCGAGTGTCAAAATCCAGTGTGATCCTTCTGACCTGCCAAAAATTGATAAAGATATGTTCCTGATCTTCTGAAAAGGCTGTCAATCAATGGTTTGCTTGTCTACATTCTTTATTGGGTTAGCTTGACAGCTGAAAGCCATGGGTTTATTATCAAAGCATTTGAAACTTTCAGTTTCTTACTCCACTAAGTTATTGGCCAGCATTTACGGAACAAACTTTGAAAATTATACAACTACGTGCCCATTTTTTAAGCCATTAAAAACCGTTTAGCATCAAAGCATCTACCAGTTGGATATTGGTGAGGGTCTAGAGGGCAGAGCCTGGCCTTCAATGAAATGGAAGACAAAACAGACATCTTGGAAGATGGACTAGAATGTATTCTTGTGTACACAGGTAAACCTGTAAAGCTGGTGTGAGGGAGGATCACCAAACTGTCCTATCTTTCCAATCCTGACTTACACCCCACAAGTAGGAAAAAGCCTGTGAAGTGCTAAGAGAGGCCATAGTTGTGGATTCTGAGTTCACAGAACTCTCCATGTTTGCTGAAGTGATGATTCACAGGCTGGACACAGCCTCTTTAGGCTGGACACTTGTCTCTAAGCCAAGCTGCAAACTCAAAACTTTCTGCTTTAAGCAAAAGCATTTCCACCCAAGAGAACTGTCAAGGTTATTGCAACGAAGTGTAAAAGATAATTTAACGAGAAAGCTCTTCAGTAAAACCTGGTACAAGTGACTGAAGAGCCTCCCACACCAAACCAAGAAGAGCAGGAATATCTGCTTAGAGCTACTGCCTCGCTGTGGCAACTGGTGCAGTTGCTGTGGCAGGGTTAGAGCAGCTCTGGGGAAGCTTGGACTCAGAGTAGCAGCTCTTCTCCCTTGTCTTGAAGCCTCAAGGAAGAGTTGCAAAGAAAAAGCAGTCAGACTTCAGTAGGTTACCTTCAGAAACAGGCAAAGCCACAGGTTTCCCTTCATAGAGTGTAAAGTGACAAGGGAGATCACACTTGAATGCTTCATCCCTGCTCCTCACCATGTCTCCCCTGAATTTAACCAGGCAGGGTGCAGCTGAGACACTGCTCCCAATCACTTGTGAGCATTGAGTACAACCGCCCCCACGCATGGTTGCTTCTCTAGCATGAGCTCAAACACATAAAAACACACATCTTTTAAAAGACTGTCTGAAATGAACTTCAAGAGGTTTTTTTCAATGTTTTCATAATTTCTCTGTCCTAAGGCTGATTCTCCAGCTGTCTTGTACCATCACTGAACTTTAGGCATTAGAAAATAGGAACAATCAGAATTCTTCAGTATCATTAGTATTGCTTGCATACAAAATTTTATAGGGCTATGTTTGGGAAAGCAGGAAAGCTTAACAAAAGTATATAGCTGTAATGGGAAACTGTTGGCAATGATGACCAGTTTGACAAAGAGGACTGGGCTAAATGTAATCCATTAATGAATTAGATGAGCTGCTTTTTTTTTTTTTTTCCAATTCCTTGGGAAGGATTAGAAAAAAAACCCAGTTTGACATTTAAAACCTTTGGCATATGTTTGCCCAGACCCAATCCAATAAAGAAACAAGCATTCTGATAGAACAGGATATAAACTTGCCTCACACAAAGCTTGGATTTTACTTTTGATCCACCCATATGCTTTTGAGTACTTTGCAAAATGAAACAGTTTCAACTGTTTTCAGTTTTGTCAAGGAACGCCACCCATCAAAAGAATACAGCTATTTCACATAATTCATCATTATCTGGAAAATAAAACACTTGTTTAGAGCTATTTCTAGTGCTTTTTACCACAAATAACATCTGCTCTGAAATGTGTGGACAAGATGCAGCTTCCATAGACTATGAAATTTTGTTTATTACATTATATATAGTAGAAATTAATTTTATTAAAATGTATTTTACAGAATTTTGGACAATTCTGGTGAACACTGTCTGACAATACTGGTTTGCAGCCAAATTCACTAACAGTCACTATAGATCAGTGTATAATATTTCTAATTATCAGACAGATTTCCTTCAAGATATTTAATTGCTAACAATCAAATCTAGCAAGCAGAAAATCCAGTGAGGAGCTAACAACTTAAATGCTTTTGATATCAAAATTATAACCAAAAAAAAGTATGATGGAGAAACAGAAGTTACTGTAAGATCAGTTAGATTAATTACTTTAAACAAGATCACCTGTGAAATACAGATGAGTACTTTTCTTCCAAAAGTTCTTATTTCCAGTTTTATTTGGTGTTACTGTTTGTCTGCTTAGGGGACTGAAGACACCCGAGACACAACCGCATTTGTCAATCTTTTCATTCTGATGCATCAAATAACATTTCAGCCTCATTAGTAGAAGAAAACTCACTTTAAAGTGATCAATGACAAGAGATCAAGAAGAATACAAATTTGAAGACACTATTTTGTTTTAAGTGCATTTTTTCAGCCACACAGAAAAATGGATATTCAAAGTGGACTTACATCTAAATGTAATTATGCCCTTATTATGCATAAGCACAGAAATAAAACCCCAGGAGGATAAAAGTACAGCTGGCCATTATGTTATTTGGGAAGAGTCTTTTGCAGGATCAAATCTGAAATGATACACAGGCAGCAAGACCTGGGAGTCTTTAGCTGTCTGAAGGCATTAGCAGTCTAAGGACCAAATTACTCTCAGCTTCAGCAGAGATGAAAGATCCCAAAGCTGCCAGCTTCTGTATTTAGCATCCCACAGGGTAGCTCAGAAAGGAAAGCACAGGAGCTCCCAGGCGGTGTGGCAGATTTGGTTTATAGTATTTGATAAAACCTGAGGTGAGAAAGAAGAGCCATAATCCCTTTCCACTTTCCACTTTTACAATGCTGTATTTCTAGAGACCTATCTGTATTTGTTTCTTACTTATGATCACTACTTACTACTTACACATAGACCTCTTGCTGACAACTTTCTCTTCAAATCACTTAACTGTTTTCAGATGTTCTTTAATGTGCTCTCCAGAACCTGACCCAGGTACTGGCATTGAGTCAGGTGCTGCTGGTTGTTCCCCAGTTCCCCAAGGAAGGGTTGGAGAAATTAAGATTATTGTATAAAAAATCCTAAACTTTTTGGTTGCTACTTAAGGACTCAAAAAAAAAATAAATAAAAGCATACTATTATGAAAGGTTATAAAACTATTCTGTGAAATACACAGTCAGCAACTGTTCCTAATTATCAATGGCATTTCTAATGGATTAGCTTATGGTCTCACTTGTAAAGAAAAGATGACAATCCTCAAGTAATTAAAGGAAAATTATCATCCCAGAAGACTCATTACAACATCCTCCAAAGACTGCACGCAATTGAAGAGAGAGACCTTTTTTTCTTTAAGCCTGGTTTCCTAAGGAACTGAGGCTTTACAGAGCAATTGAAATTCTAAGAGGAAAACTTAAGAGGCAGCTTCAGACTCCAGAACACCACAAACATTATAAATCCATCTCCACAGAAACAATCCTCAAGTAAAAAAAACCCCTTATTTTCCTTACTACCAAGAGAAGCCTTTAATAATAAAAGCCAAAACAAGCAAAAGCCAAGCAGTAATGTCTTGCCTTGTGTGAAGAAAAAATTAAAAAGATTCAACTGCTGTCAGAGCAGCATGCAAGTGACATAAGGAAAAGTTTGCCTCAATATCCTTCTTCCCAAGTAGCTTCTGGCACTGGCACCCCCCGTGTGGCCTATCTCATTATTGAAAATACAGCATTACCCAAGGTAAAATGAGGCTGGCAATACTGTCCTCATTGTCTTTGCTAGTGTGCTGGTATTATTGTGCTGAGGAACCAGAATGCCATGATTTGAGCAGGGTTAGAAACTGCAACTGTAAAAATGACCTATTAAAAACTGTTAGAACAACAGCCAGAAGCACATCATGGCTTGTCCAGAGTCACGTTCAGCTGCAGTGTATTTATAAACAAATTCCAACTCTCCTAAATTTTTCCCTTAATATTCTCACGAAAGTACAACCTCTCTCCCTCAAAACAGAAACACAATGTATACAAACAACATCACTACAGCATGTAAAGCTGCCTGAAGACAGATGGGACTGCTCTAGTTGAATTCGACAGCTCTAGTTGAAATTCACGCTTCATAAAACCTGGGCCAGAATCAAACTCCTTCACCCTCAAACTATGCAAAATAATTTATCATTAAAGTATCAAAATACCAACAAAAAGCTTTGCTACTGACCTAGCCATAGAAAAGGAGGGGACACTAAACTCACTTTGCTGATAGCAGCAGCAGATGGTCAGGAGAAAAAAAGGCAAACCAAGAACCCTTTTACATAGGGGTGTTCTGCTGCATGATCTTTAAAACTTTGCAGACAACTGGAAAATACCATAAGGTAGGTACAGATTGGCATGGTCACCTCTGGGAGTGCCTGGTAGCAGCAGTATTCTGACCCTTCCACATCCAGAAGCAACTGGGTTTCTCCAGGAATAATTAGGTTGAGTCTCACAACAGCACTCATTCCTCTGGCAGTGGCAAGCAAAGAGATGGCACAAAAAAATGTGGCATTAATGACCTTTTGTTGTCATTGTCAGGTATCTGGAGGCAGCAAAGAGAGGTGATGCTCCCGCTCTTCTATGCTTTCCTACACTCCATAAATAGATATATATTTCACTTATGTCACTGCTTTCCAAGGAAGATGTAAATAAAATCAGACCTCATTGAACTAAGTAAAAAGTTTGTGTTTAGGATGGATCCTTGGCAAATGCTCTTATTTCGATTGGATTTCTCAGCTTTCCTGGTAAAAAGTTCCACGAAATAATCACATCCCTCAGCACCACATCTCCTTCTCCTTCTTCTTCTCCTGGCACAACTTAAGGCCATTTCCTCTTGTCCCATCACTTGTCCCTTGGGAGAAGAGACCAACCCCATCTGGCTCCAACCTCCTTTCAGGGAATCATAGAGCAAAAAAGTCACCCCCGAGCCTCCTTTTCTCCAGGCTGAACAACCCCAGGTCCCTCAGACACTCCTCACAAGACCTGTGCTCTAGACCCTTCCCCAACTTTTTTTGCCCTCTCTGAACATGTTCCAGCTACTCAACGTCCTTCTTGGAGTAAGGGGCTCAAATCTGAACCCAAGATTTGAGGTGTGGCCTCACCAGTGTTGAGTCCAGGCGAATGATCCCTGTCCCAGTCCTGCTGGCCACACTAGTGCTGAAACAAGCCAGGATGAAGTTGGCCTTCTTGACCATTTGGGCAAACACTGACTCATCTTCAGGCACCTTTTGATCAACATCTCCAGGTCCTTTTCCACCTGGCAGTTTCCAGCCATTCTTCCCAAGATTGGAGCGTTGCATGGGGTTGTTGTGACCCACATGCAAAACTCAGCACTTGGCCTTGTTGAACCTCATACCACTGGCCTCAGTCCATTGATCCAGCTTTTCTCCTCCAGAAAACATGCTAGATTTTCACAAGGGGTTGGGGGAATCCCTCCCAGAGTACTCACTATCTTACTCTTTCACAACGGCACAGCAAGAAGCCTTTCCATCCACTGAATACTGAGAGATGAGTTTCACTGAGAGGATGCAAAGATCATGCAGGAAAACAACACGGGGTGCTGTTACTCATCTTCTCCTTATAAAAACAACTCAAGATCACATAGATGAACAAGTAAACAAGGGTCTGCTAATCCACAGGATGACAAAAATTGCTTTGGCTTTCAGATTGCTTCAAATACAACAAACGAATGCAATTAAAACATTCCACAGCATTAGCATTTTGGAGATAGCTTTTCTTTCTCACCTAGGCTGCTAAGGGGTAGTTGACAAAGGCCTATTTCTACTTTAAGTCATGGGAACAACGTCTGGAACTTTCCTGTTGTGTCCTGCATATATGGCCTTGAAATGGTTCTTGGCAAAGGGAAGTGCTACTATGACATAGAAGGGCTTTTAAGGAACCCTGCACATTGGAACGCCCTGAGGTAGTATTTCAAAATTACCATGATGGATGGATGGAAAGTATTTTCTAAATTTCAGCTAAGGAACAGGAGACACTGTAACCACAGCACCTCAGGCTAAGGAATACACAAGTCCTGAACTACTAAGGTTATTTGGTTTGTAGTACCAAGTTATATCCCTATTCTTTCAGTCTTCAGCCTACCTGGCTGCCACAGGAAGCAAATCAATAGAGCTCTATTTGTTCACTGGTCAAAACAGTAAATTCCACCATTTTTAGCAGATAATTTTTAAAGGGAGTAGTCATTAAAACTTAAACACTTGCTTATTGTGCAGGAATCTGTGGAATCGATTCAATTGACAGTTAATTGGTTTGGTCACGCAGATAATTACTTCCAGGCTGACTTCTCTGCTAGATCCAAAGCAGTCCCAGATAATTAACTAGAAAGCAGTTATTTACATTCAACAAACCTCATACTAACAAACTGATGAGACTGGGTCATCCTGAGAAGTTTGCATCTTGGGAAACACTTTGTTTAGTTTACACAGAGACAATCACTTTTTATTCTGATCCCTGGAGCTCTGAGCCAAGAGAGAACGGTTGCTTATCTTCCAGGGATTGTGACCTAACTGTGCTGCAATGTGGGCACCCAGAACATTCCAAAAACTAATGCTACAAAAATGAACAATGTAAACTTTTCCCTAAGATGGAAATAATTATGAGTTAAACAAAGAGGAGGGGAAGAAAGAGGGAAGTACAATTTCATCTGAAAGGATGCATGAATGCTGAAAGTCACAGCTAACAAGCTTGCAAGAAGGTTTCATTTTAAAAACTGAATGTGGGAAATGGGATCAGATCTACTGAAGCATAGTGACTAAAGAAGATGCAGTAAACATGATGAAGGGCAAATCCACATTTTCAAGGGGCCTGCATGGTCAGGAGGCTCAGCAAGGTCAAATAAGAAGCCCAGACGCTGGGACATGCTTAGCCCCTGCACAGGGACGATCCCAGATGCCAGGCTGGGCACAGCACTGCTGGGAAGGCCTTGGAACAAGGAGGGGCTGAGGGAACAGGACTTGGTGGCAGAGATGACTTTGGAGGGATGTAAAAGCAGCCTCCCAGTACTTACAAGGAGGTAACTGAAAGGATAGAGACTTGTTGGAGGTACGTGATGAAGAAAATAAGAGATTGAGCTCATATGATAAAAGAGGAGGGGACATCTGACTGAGTATATGGAAAAATATGGATAACATGAGTAGTTCCCATGTGTCAAACTATGCTTTGGAGCATTCAACACCACTTGGTAACAAACCAAGATAAACTCACAACTGGCAAAGCTGAAGTAATATAGAACTGGTCACAATGACAAGCAAGTCCCTTGAACAGTACCATTTAACATGGACAAATACAGGGGTCCTACCTCAGCAAACCTTTTTAAAGCAGTTAATTGAACAACTTGAGCTCTGAATTTTGTCTCATTTTTACATCTCAGAACAAGGCTGCTTTCCCAAAAGCTACAATCACATGCTCAGACATAAAACATAGATTTAATGCAACAATAAAGAGGTCCCTTCTATGGAAAGAGATTGTAACTGTCCTTCTAGCCTAATCTGTAACACAAGCATTCAGACCACAGTTGATTTCCAGGAATGAGTAACAAGGACTGGGTATCTGTGATGTGACTTCTTCCACCATCTGAGAGCAGCAGTTATTTTTGATTACTAAATACCAGCCTATGGAACCAGACAGACTCCAGACTTAGACTTGCATTTTCAATACCCAGAAAAAAGGCATTATCTTACAGGATTTTAGATAGACATTTGTGTACAAAACTCCGTGTACACAGATATATTTGCACTTCTGTTTGTATAGAGATTGTGTATATATTACATATACACTATTTGTGTAATCCCATTACACACATAACTTTGTCTTGGAGAAAATTCACTGGCACTCCCATGTTAACCACATTGAGCATTACAATTATTTTCTTGCAAGACAGGACAGGACCACAGCAGTTTGACTTCACAACCAAGTGCATCTATGCCTGAGAGAAACAAAAACTTACTTTCATAATTTATTCTCTGCAGACAGGTATCACTGGTTTTGTCTTGATGTTGCTGTAAGACATACTACGAAAAATCCAGCATTATCTGGTGCTGTCACTATCAATTAGTTATCTGAACTATGCTCAAATAATCTCCAAAAAGAGACTGTTTAGTGAATTGAACAAATAATGTTTCGTCCAAACAAATATATTTACCTTAGAAGGCTATCAAAAAACCCCAGTCTCTTTCAGTTCTTCCACAGCTGCTGTTATCTGAAAAAAACAGCCTTCCATACTGGTAGTGTAACAGTAGTGTAAGTAATTTGAGTACCTCTCTGGTTTTGAGGCAGGTGTTTTTCCTTCATTGCTGTTGATTTCCAAGATTTCCAGTTTCTGCATGAGGTTCAGAGGTGCAGGATAGCAATTTCTTAACATTTCACCCCATTTTGGAAAGCAGACATTCTGTCTAGCTGGTCTGAGGTTTATCGATTTACTTGGAGCACTGGTAAATCTCATATATCAGCACCTTAGCCCACCTGACACAAGACTGTACTAGTACTACAGGAGCATCTCTCCTTACAAAAACTGCTCAGCCACCAGACAAACTTCCTCTGTCAGGTAGAGCTAATTGTGCCAAATTCAATGCTCAGCAATGCATGCATGGCTTCACCATTTCCCTAGCAAGACACAGAGAATAATTCAGTCTCAGAATGCGAAGACAGCAATTGAGCCTTGCTACCCTCACTATACCAGCTTTGTTTCTCAGGGTAGATCACCTCTATGACACTTTCAGTGGTTTAAGGCTTGGAAGGCTTCCTGGCACACTCTGACAAAATGAGGTAGCAAAACCATAAAAAAAAAAAGCACCTCTTTCAGTGTGTCTACTAATTTTTTTCCCACTTTAGGCTTAAAGTCGTGTCCCGGCCCTGTAAAAGCCAACTAATATCAGAATAGCCACAAGACTGGGGACAGACTCTTGTGAGTGATGCCCAGCAACAGGACAAGAGGCAACAGACAAAAACTGCAACATCTGAACAGTTCTACCTCAGCATAAATAGAAACTTCCCTGTGAGGGTGTCAGAGCCTGGACCAGGCTGTTCAAAGAGGTTGTGAAGTCTCCCTCTTCTGGAGAGGTTCGAAGCCCACCTGAACAATGGGATCCTGGGATCCCTGCTGGAGCAAGGGGGTTAGATGAGTTCATCTCCAGAGGCCTCTTCCAACCCCCACCATGCTGGGATTCTGTGAAGATCTCATTAAACAAGAAAACAGCTAGAAAGAAGAACTTGCAATCCTGATGCTTCCTCTTGAAAAAATGAGATAAATTAGGAACACTGCCTGATTTTGCATTTTCAATGAACTCTTCAAATCAACACTTACCTAGAAACTTTCATCAATCTTTAAGGTTAACTTCAACAAAAAATGTCAGAAGAGTGTAATTAAAACAAGAGATCTTGAACACACCAAGTGTAACTTTTACAGGCTTGAGGGACGCATCTATATAATGTAACATAATCCAACTTCAAAAGATCCATACAAAGGGGAATTAATACTTTTGAGCACGGACGTAGAGGTGAAACTCATTTGAGAGGTACATCTCACAGACATTCATCAGGTCCCTTATCAAGACCATTATTTGCTTTGCCCAGTCCATAATACCCACAGAATAAATAGGAATCATAAAAAGAAAAAGTTTCTACTCCTGTCTTTCATACATACCCAGATTCCTTCTGGATTAATAAAAACATGCAACATGTAAGAGTATGTGAAAAAAAAAAAAAAAGCTGTTGTTTGGAAGAGACAGAAGGATGATATTTTGCAGGCCTTTTAAGGTAAAGGCTACTCACGTAACTGCACCTAACCGATTCACTCTCATGCACAGAACATGTACAACATCAGGTAAAATCTCAACAAGAAGGAAAAGATCATCTATTCATCATCATTGGGGATGTGAGTACATTCTGGTCAACAACTCAAGCATATGGTGAATAACACTGTTGTGTCGAGTTTACTTTCCCAGATAAAGCACAATTTGTCTGAATAACTGGTTGCTGATAAAGTGAGTCACTCAACTGCCTGAAGTACCAGCTCGCATGCTTTAAAAGGCCTGAGTGGGAATTGCCCAGTACAGTATGTGTGTTTGTTTAGGTACAGTGTGCTTTAAATAAGCCTCTGACTCACCTTGTCACGCAAATGATGCTCTGCAGCCTCAATATTCAGAGGATCGTCAAAATTCAAAAGATCCTGGAAAAGAAAGAGAGAACATTTTAGGGTTCCCACTCACTGCATCATAAAAGGAATCCAAAGCCCTAGTGAACAAGATAATGAAACAAAGCAGAGACCAGCAAGTGTGGTGGCATTTTCTTGCTCCCTAAGATAGGTAGCCCTGCCAGCAAATGAGTTTGAGGATTGCAAACCAAACCACAGGTCAATTAAAGGCCAAGAGCAGCAAGGTATTCAACCCTATCTGGTGGCACACCACACACAGCCCTGTGATGTTCCTCTCTGGCAGTGATGCATTTTTATTTTAAAACTTTAAAATCAGATTTTGAAGGAATGCTCCAAGTTTCAGATGGCACCATTCCTGTTGTTTTTTGTTCAAGGGTAAAGTAAAACCTTTAAAAAAACCCCTGCAAGCAGTCTGGTGACAAAAGCAAGAAGTGCTTCCTTAACATCTCCACAGCAATTTAATTCCTTCAGTGAAGAAACTACATAAGTTGGAACGTAACAGACAAAAAAGTTTGAGTGCACTGTGAAAGCAGGGCCAAGAGGAAGAGAAAGGGCAAAGACCCCATGAGCTAAGGGCATGTGGGGCCAGGATACAGAATGAATTAAATTAAATCTAAGGTCTGCCATTTCAACCTCTATAAATATCATCTTTCTATATGGAGAAAGTGTCTAGGGTTAAAAGCAAAGGAAACTGAGGTGCTGGTAGAGAGCAATTATTATTAAAAGATAGCATTAAACCACCACCCCATATCCAGCCTGCAGCCCAGCTCACTTCCCCACTTTCACAGGTCAGCCTGTGACAGCAGTGAAATGCCAGCGTGTTACCACTGTGAAGGGCTCATGTCACTCTCCACCATGTTTTTAGGCAGCTAACCTCCCAATTCACTCCAACTAAGACACTCATCCACCATGCTTTCACACACTTTCTTAGGGAAAACCCCAAAAGAATCTGCAAGACCAGTACAATCCAATGCCAGCTTTTCAAAGCTAATTATGTCTAAGATGCTGGGTGGCAAGCTGGGAAGCACAGCTCTGAGTGGGCAGGACAAATCTCGGTGCTCTCCGATGCCTGACCGTCGCTTTCTGCAGCTCTTTGCTCTACAGATTATTTTGATGTGCAGTTTTGCTTCTGAAGGCACTTCTTTGTACCTCCAGTGGATTTTAATTTCTTCCAGTCACTTAGTGTGCAGTGGGAGACTGTGAAATGCAATTACTCTCAGTTGCAAATGCAAATGCTCTTCAATCTTCTTCATCAATTTACCAGTGAAGCTGTTGAAACAAATCATGCCTTTGGATGCCAGGAAAAGTTTAGGAGATTGTATCCAGTCACTGGTTTGGTCTGTGTTACAGGTTTTAGAAATGCACCATAAAGCTGGTGATAGTGCTGGGAGCATATTGACTGCTCTTCCCCTCCAGTGGGGGGGATTCCTCTCTCCAGAGACAGCCAGGGGTTACCAAGCCCACAGCAATGCTCCTCATCCAAAGCTTTTTCACATCCTCCTCTTGCAAGTGTTCAAAACAGGAATGAGACTGCAAGGCAGTAATTAATTCCTAAATATAGTTTTTAAAAATATATAGAACACAACCATAATTCCTCCTCAGAGCTATATGAATTTCTACTTCCTGCAAAACAGCAAAAATAATTTAATATTGTGTGGAAGATACCAAGCAATTTGTTAACAAAATATTCCGGAAGAGCTTTGCAAACAAATGGAAAAAAAAATCCCCCCAAAAGCTGGTATTTCAGACTGTCTGTAGGAGTCCTGCAGTTTCACAAACAAAAGCACAAACTGATTTATATTGAGAGAACACCCACTGAAGCCAAAGAAAAGGATGACCTGAAGTTTATAAGGCAACAGATGGCAGGAAAAAGGGAAGTGGAGATGCAAAATATTCCTTTACTTACAGTAAATAAAGAGTTTAACCCCCAGACGACATCCTGTCAAGGAAAAGCACAATCAGTTAGGGATGTATTTCAGACATGTTCACATTCTTTACTTTTTTCTACTCCATGAAATTACTGGACACTGACTCCAGATTTTGAGTGATGGTTTAAAAAGTTAAATCATAATACTAAAAAAGCTTCCCCATTTCATGAATGTTTGGTATTCAGAAGTCACCGAAACCCAAATACTGCAAATCCAAATACAAGTTCAGATCTTCCTGTGTGTATAGGAGCCTTATTCCTGTTGCCTCTTTGTTTAAAGAGAGGAAGAATATCTTGGTATATGCCACCAACTGAAAACTGCACTGAGTTCAAATGGTGGGTACAAAACTAAATTTGACAAATCCATTCTTAAAATTAGTTAAAATGGTATCAAACAAATATTTAAAACTGTGTCAAAAGAGCCAAGAGAGCTTGGTGTATGGAAAAATACCACTCTTATTTGAGCACATCTCAATTTTATGGCATTTAAGTATTTGTTTAAACCCAGCTGAATCAAGAGGGTTTGCAAGGCCTGCAAACAGGAATCGTCAGGGGAATCTGCCTGGGGATGGTATCATCCAACACAGCTTATTTTGAGGTAGGAATCTCCAAAAGGCTTCCACTAGCACTCACCTAAGAGTCCATATCCTCAGTTACAACCTCCAGAAACTAAGCAGTCTCGTAAGATCCAAATATTACAATAACAGACCTAAAAACACCACCTATCACCAACTCTGAGACCAAGCTTTTTTCTACCTAGAGAAAGCACAGAATCATTTTGTTTGGAAAAGATCTTTAAGATCATCAAGTCCAACTATTAAACATCACTAAACCACATCCCTCAGCATCACATCTCCACAGCTTTTCAATCCCTCCATGGCTGGGGACTCCACCACTGCCCTGGGCAGCCTGGGGCAGGGTTTTTACAACATTTTTGGTGAAGAACAGTCTAATTTATTTATTAGCAGTGTAACTAAGCTACCCTGCTGCAAAGCCCCACTGAAGTCTGGGCACTGGAGCTCACATCTACCAGACAATTAAGTAAGATGAGCATTGTACCTCCTGCCCTTCCAGCCTGCTAGCATTTGACAGCCTGCAGTGAAAACACAGTGGCTGGTTTCCAGCAGCAGAACAAATGCTGCACATTAATCATTTCATGCTTAAAATTTAACTTTCACAATAAAGATAAAGCCTCAAAGTAAAAAAAAAAAAAAAAAATCAAAAATCCTATCCACTGAAAAGAACTTCAATAAATGAGCATATTTCTGTGTGTTTCCTCTTCTGGGCCCTCTGCTGAGAATAGTGGACCAGAGAAATCCATATCCCTTAAGAACACTATCCAATTATGCCATAATAAAAAGGCACGATGTCACCGTTATCCCAACAACAGCCTTGTCTGATCAAATTTTCCAATTTTTTTGCACAACCTACCTACTCCCTTTATCTGCTTTTAGTAACATGAATTTCCCCAGCAAAGCTGATATTGCCAGAAAGTGGTTTCAGGTTCAGCATCTTAAAAGGGTGTGTGAAGAAGAGTGTGGCCAGCAGATTGAGGGAGATTCTCCTCTGCCTCTGCTGTTAACTAGTGAGGCCACAGCTGGAGTACTGGGTCCAGTTCCAGGCTCCCAAATTCAAGAGAGACAGGGAGCTACTGGAGAAAGTCCAGAAGAGGCTACAAAGATGCTGAGGGAACTGGAGCTGTTTCCTCTCTGTGCCAAAGAAAGGCTGATACCTGGTGCTGTTCAGCTGGAGAAGACTGAGAGGGGATCTGATCAATGCTGATCAACAGCTAAAGGGCCCATGGAGGTCAATCCAGACTCTTTTCAGTGGAGTCCAGCAAAAAGACAAGGGGAAAGGGTCACAAACTGTAACCCAGGAGGTTCCACCTGAACATAAGAAAAAAACATTTTTCCTATGAGGGTGGCAGAACCTGGACCAGGCTTCCCACAGAGGCTGTGGAGTCTTCTCTGAGAGTCCAAATCCACATGAACAATGTGATCCTGGGCAAACTGCTGGAGCACGGGGGTTGGATGAGATGATCCCCAGAGGTCCCTTCCAAGCCCTACTATCCTGTGTGATTCTGAGATCTCCTAATAGAGATTCTGAAATAACGAGGTGACCAAACCAGCAACTCTTTCAACTTTATTCCTCCCCTTCAATGTCAACACAGACACATAAACTACAAAAAAGGGCACACCCAAGACATCCAAGTATTATAGTTATCCATAGATTCGAAAACTATAATGCTGAGTGGTCATCCTCACTCCCAAACAGCCCTATTGACAGTTCCTTGGCAAGGAGGTCTCTGTTTCCACCTCACTCTCCTGCATTCAGGCAGAAGAGGATATGCAGCACAGCACAGGGTTCCAAAGTGTCACCATTATTGGGGTCTGCTCCGTTGTGGTGCCCCTGGCATGGATACAGTTCAAGGGCTGGTGCAGGGTGTGTAAGTAGGGATGGCTCAGAGAGCCTCTGTCTCCTGCCAGCTGCTCTGCCCTAGCAGATCCCTGACCCTTGAAGGTCAGAAGTTCCTTCCAAAGCTGCCATCAAAGGCTGTATTGTCCTTCAGGGAGGCAGAGCTAATGTCTTAGTGGTGTTAAGAATTTTGTGGGGATGATTCTAATCCACTTCATGCTTCCCACAACTGTTAATAATGGGACCTCAAACCAGAAATGTCAATTATATAAACTTTTGCCATTTCATAAACACCCACTTTTGAAGTTTACCTAAATTGCTCCCAAATTCTAATTTGCTTAACCCTAGTTTTAAAACTTTGGAACACTTAAATCCCTCAGGCTGGCTTTGCACAGAGTTCTATCAAAAAACACCCCACAAAAAAAACTGCAAATGCTTCTGTAAGGTGGTGAGTTTTCAGAGTGCTGCACATTTTCATAGCCATTTGAGACACCAAAAAAGAATAAAAGGATTAATATTATTACCAAGTAACTTATGTGCGGAATTATTAATATAGTTTCTCATATTTTCACCTATTCAAGTCTTAGGATTTTCTGGATTCATTTCAGACCCCCCCATGCCTCTATAAAAAATAATGCTAAATTACTACCAGAGGGCAACACATTTTGTAATGAGTTTGAGGTTAGCTTGGATTTAAATCTAGGATATTGAGCAAGGGAAGTGGGATGGAACAGATGAGCAAGAGTGAAGCATGTATTTCATATTCAAAAAACTTGACACTGTTGCATTGCAAAAATAATCACTCTGCATTACTGACTTCAGCAGAGCTGTTTGCTGCATGCAGATAAGCACTTGCCTGAAACACTTCACATTTTTCTGTGTGACTAAAGAGGATCTGCAAGCCACTGAAGATTGTCAATGTCAGCAGTTCAAAAAACTTCTGTATTCTTTTAATGTAATAAACCAGCCTCCTTGGCTTCAAACACTTACTGAACTCCCAGCTTAAATGCTCTGGAAACAGAAAGCCCCACAAAGATGAACTTTTAAAGGGGAGCTTCACACATAGGAGCAGGGCACATGTCGTCTTAAAACGTTACTAACAACACACCCCTCTCTGCTGCTCCACTTCAAGGACAGAAGCTACTTGTAAAAAGAAAACCAGACCTAAGAACCTTCATGTTCACATGGTGAGTACCTGATGAGGCTTCTTCACAGTGTTCCTTTTTGATGTTAAGCATGTAGAAAAGTAGACAAAGATATGAAGCATGAGCACCCCACTGCTGAGGGGCAACCTCAGTGCAAAACCGAGGCCCTCCTGTGCTGCTCATGGGCACTGCAGGAAAGGCTGCAGCATTCCCAACCCTCTTTATTTGGCTTCTGTTCCAGCTGTGCCCCTCTTTCCCACACCCCTGGTCTCCCAGAGGCTTTGCATTGGCACAGACATCACCTACAAGGTTGGACACCTTTGGGAGAAAAGTACAGGTCTGAATGGTTTTAAATTGCATCTACTATGTTAATTCAGAGATTCAATTATGATACTCAAGGAGCCAGAGTTCCCAAGCCAAGCAGTACCTGATTAAACCCATAGCAGAGAAGTTGAAGGGCGTATAAAAAAAGGAAGCCTGCTCTGCTCCTTGGCACTGTCACCATTTTGAACTCAGGCATGGGGAAGTCAACACAAGCAAGACAGAAGACCAACAGACTGTTATAAATAACCCTTTATAAATGCCCCTTTTCATTCTTTAGTATTTCTATGTTGCACTGGAATGAAAAGTTACGTTAAACCTCTGCCTGTGGATTTATTTACAGCATGCCAAACGAGGAAAAAAAACAACCTCTGCCACTGCAGCAATGCTTAAAGTTCAAGAGTAATGAATCAAAATCCTAAATGCAACTTTTTAAAACAGCCTCTCACAAGGCGAGTCTCAAAGCCTGGCATTTGTAGGAGGTCCTGATTCAGTTAGTCACAAAATCTTCCCAAGTGGCATTTCTCAACCACTGCACAAAATAAATGCCACTGAAACTAAGTCCCAGACAAATGTTTAGCCGTTGGAAGTGCCACCACACAGCACTTCTTTTGGAGAGGGAGTAAACACATAAATTGCAAATTAAGATTTTCTATTAGCAGGAAAAGTATATTTAATACAGTAATTTAAGCAGAGAACAAGCCAGACAAAAGCAGCTAATGAACCTCCAATTGAAGAAATTTCTTTAGAGATCCAAGGAGCATTTCTGATCTAATAGACTGATTAAATTAAATCTTGTTGCTAAAGCATTTTTTATATACAAACAATTTAACCTATTCAGATCAATTAAAGCAGCAGCAGTCATTCATACAAGCAGATGTCTGAAGCAATTTATTTATTAATTTTTAACGAATTGAAGCAGTGACTCCAATATAACAGGTGCCAGCTGTTTCCAAATATCACTTTGGAAAAGGGCTTAAAATTACACCTGAAAACGCAGTCTGCTGAAGGTCAGGCCACTGCCTGCCTGTTTCATGGGGAAGCTCTCTGCTCTGCACCAGCTCAAGATGGTTTTCCACTTCCATTCACCTTCTTTCATTGTCTCTTACAAACAAGTCCAGCTTATTTCTCTCCTCACTGAAGTCTAGAAAACCAAGCAGCCTTTATCCTACCCAGCCCCACTTTCCACAGGCTCTGCATGACTTTTTTCTGCCTCCTCATTGTGCCTCCACAAACACATTTCCCCTCCATGGACTAAGCATCCATCTGCTCCCACTACAATGTGGCAGCACAAACATTATCATTAGTCCAAAGGGTTAAAATAAAATATGGCAGAAATGGTAGGCACTTAGCTTACACAAAAACTGCTTCCCTCCTGAATAGTCTTCTCCCAAAGAAAATAGTCCTTTACATTTCCCCTCCCTCTCCCACTCCTCTAATCTTGCAAAATACCCGTGGCAGGTAAAACACCATTTTCACCTGGAATAAGGTGATGAAGAGAACATCAGCTTTCTTTAGTTGACCACAAAGACCATCTCGATTCTCATGTGCCTTCAATCCCAGCTCCTGCTTCCCACCCAAACACAACAACAGTAGCTTACTTAGAGGGCTTTGGGTAATTTAATGGCATGAACTGCTCCAGTTAGCAAACACAAAAAAAGGAGGAAGGCTGGAAAACTATTTCTTCTGTGCTCAACATACTAAGAGGGAAGAAACAGGAACAATTATAGTCTGTTCCTCTCTCATACCAAGACAGTTGTGAATTGCCAAGTATGCAGGAGCACTTGTCTAAAATCCCTTACTTTTGTTACTGACTCCTTGACATTTGTCCCCAAGGTTACTTCTGAGCAAGCAGATAATCTTGTATAAATTGTTCCCTGGGGAATTCAGTGATAGTTTCTTAATGAAGTACACTACAGTGATTACGAACACTAAAGCGATCGTCCTACGGAGACCAGTCTACTCAACTGATTAAAGTTGACATAAATTGCATATTCAGAAATCAACAATTTGAGGAAGACAAACACTGTTTAATTAGACTTACTCATGTACTGCACAGTTTTACTGACTTACTCTTTTAAAATGTTCTAGTAAGAACAGCTACTGTATTTAAAATAAAGGTTTAGCTTTGCCAAAAAATGTTAAGAGAAAAAAAAGACAATCTCTGCAAGTCTTTTAGAATGCAAAGGTTTGTTAAAAGACACTGATTTGTCCATTTTCACTGGTCTGGGCATGTACAGGAGGAGAAGAAAAAAAAAAAAAAGACAAATAACTCCTTAGAAAACTTAAAGCTGATGTTTATAAACTCAAAATGCAACACAGTGTATCTCTGCAGAAAAATTTCATGGAGCTATTTTAAGAAAAATAATGTCAGATATACATAGAAGATTTTATTCAGTGGCTTGTAACTTTGCTTTACTAAATACTCAGTCCGAAGCCTTTTTGTCTGCTGCTTATTGATTTCCTACAGGTGGAGAAGAAAGAAGAAGAAATGAAAGCAGGAAGGGCAGACATTTTCAGAACTTTAGATAGCAAAGGCATTGAAGAAATAGAAATCTTTTGCACTATGCATTTCTCCTTTATGGAGGGAGACTTGAACCATTGAACTACTGTCAGAGCAGTTCTCACGTGTGAAAAATAAACTTCTAGATAAAGTCAAAGCAGATGCACATCAATGGGGCACCAGCACCAGGCAGGGACATAAAGATGAGGACCAAAGTGGACGTCACCCCTCAGAACACAACAAAAAGATGTTTCTGAACTACTGGGAGCTCTTACAATATCCCGAGTTATATTTTATGTTAAGAGACAAATGGTGCATGTCCTTTCATGTTGCTGACAACTAATTGTCCTTCCTCATCTGCCTCTTCCCCAGTTCAAATCCTCTCTCTTCATCAACTGCCTCTACCTTCTGCTACCATTCCTCACCCTCACACTCATTTAGTTTCTACTGCATTTATCCCCTTGGGTTTCACTGCTTCCCTGGAAACATCTTCTGCAAGTCTAATATCAACTTCAGCATCCCATAAATTACAAGGTGTGCAGTTCATGCCCTGAGTAAGGGGCACTGTATACAAATGTACTACAAGAGGGCCTGAAGCTTCTCAAGCACCAAGACCCAGTGGCAGTAACAGGCAGTAAGTGACCTCATATCATCACTGCTAAGAATGATCAGGAGAACCAAAGGACATCGTTCCAGCAGATGAAAGAGGAAGAGCCTGCTCTTTAGCCCCAGGGTGTGTCTGACATCTCATTACAAAGGATCTCAATAAATCTTTTTGTCACCAACACAAACTAAAGCTTCTGGCTCATTAGTTATCCACACCCTGGGATCATTACACAGGAGAATCTGGAGGTGTTGGAAAAGGTAGAAGTTACACAAATACACACACAGGTGTGTGTTCTAAGCATTTGAAAGAAAGAACCGCCTCTCTCTCTCGTCAGCGGTGGCACTTTGTGCAGCAGCCGCTGGGTTCTGCCCCTGCAGTGCTGAGAACAGAGCAGAGCTTTGAAGGAGCCCTTGGCAAGGTAAAGCAGCTCACGGCAGGTAAGCGCCCGTGCTGCTGTTAGGGACACGCAGTGGCTGCCAGGCTTACTTTTCTCAGCTTCACAGACTGTTTTGATCAAGACCCACAGAGCTCACCTCACAGCCTTTCAGCAAATAAAAGAGTAAGCCTTTGGAGAATAAAGGATTAAACAAAACACTTGCACTGCCTGGCTTCTGTTAAGCTACAGGTAAAGCAACCTGCTGCTGTGGTGGCCTTTCCTTAAAGCTATCTGCTTTCAAGCATGTGTTTTATTTTGTACCTCACTTTGTTGAGTGGAGGAAAGAGTAAAGGTGCTGGGAGCAGGAGACTTTGAGCTGTATGTTCCTGGGAGGCTCCATAGGATCAATACAAAGAGCTGGACCTCCAAGTGTTCTCTGCATGTGAGGGAAGAAGGCAGCTCCACCAATGAAGAGGATGAGCTGGGTGTGAGCCCGGAGGGAACAGGCACAATCCTCCTCAGAACAGTGTTTTGGCCAGGTGTGCTTACCTACAGCCAGGTAAGCACAGCACAGCTGAGGAGGTGATGACTCTCTGAAACTTATTCTGTGTCTTGCTCCTCAGACAAAAGGAAAGCCACATGCCTGGGTGTCAGCTCATTCAGGGTGTTCTCCTTTCTCCTTCCCCCACGTAGTGCTTTGTCACACTGCTCCAGGTGGGGCCTGCTTCAGCATAATGCTCCAGGAGGCACCACAGTGCCTCTTGGAAATGGCACAAGGAGGAAGACAACCCTGGAGATGTCTCTCGAGAGTGCACATACAATTTCCAAGGTGCTCAGATGATGGTCACCAGGGAGATCTGAGGAGAGGATGTAAAATTCATATAAGATCGAGAACCAACTTGCTAAACTAATCCTTGAGTTCCCAGCAATCCCTCTTCCTGACACTGCCATTAAGTCTCTGCTGTTCTTCTGATTACTTCCTTCTCCTTACTTTACTATACTGGGTGATAAACATATTCCATGCAGGAAGGTAGCTTTTACAAGCAACTGCTTTGACATTTCTACATACAAGACAAAGACCCTTTCAAAATTAGATTTGAATAAATAGCAGAATGTTACCACAATGCTGCCTGAGAAAATTAGAAGCAGCAGCAAGAGTTAATGAGAACACAGAACATACAGGTTTCCTTCCCCAGCCCGCCCCAGCTTCATCCTGAAGACAGTGACAGTTATTGTCTGTTTAAAATAGTGCTTCACACTAATTACATATACTCTTGACAGCAGATTACCTATTTGTTAAGATGATGACTGAAAGTTTTATGCTTATACTAAAGCTTTAAAAAATACTCAGGTTTATGCTTCAACTTTGAGGTAGATGTAACTGGAAAAATTAAGTACAGACCCTCTATTACAGTTTGATGTTTGCACTATTTCAAATAAAGTCATTTTACTGCCTGCAGACAACAGCAAAACCAGTGTAACAAACACAGCATACTTTCCCATTTCTTAATACAAACTAATTAAATAAGCAAGGCTCCTAAGGATAAACTCCAAATCACAATAGTTTATTGGAAATTACTTTTGATTCCTTTTAGATCAGACAATCTAATAGCACAGGCATAGGATATTTCTTAACCTAGTATCTGAAGTTATGGGAAAGGAATTCCTGAAAAAAGTATTGCTTTATTAGAGGTGGATATAAAAATGATGTCTGCCTATCTATAAGACTATCTTGATGTTTCCCATTCCTGCTTCTGTCTCTGACAGCAGTAACACAAATAGGACATAAACCCCGCTCTTTAGAATATCTCAGTGAAGAACTGAAACACATATACACCTTACCAGGAAAGGAGAAAATCCTACAGAAAATACTCCAATTACATAAGAGCAACTGTTGATCTGTCAGAACAAAATTACAAAAAAAAAAAACAAACAAACAAACCACAGGATCAAACATACCCTGTGAGCATTCATCATGCATTTTTAAATCCTGGTTTTAACATGACTTTGCTCAGCCCTCCCAAGTCAGTCAGCAGAGTTGCATGAGTGTGCTTTGATTATTTTTATGGTTCATAAATCAGTCACTGCCCAATTTCCAGTTGTAGTTTGGTAGATATAATTACAGAAGGAACAGCTTGACTCTTAGAGTCAATTAGGCAATCACAATACACAGACTGACTTCTACCTTTATTTTTAAAAATAAAAGTCAATTGACCAAGATAATTCTAAAGCCAAGTGAGAGGAGCTGTTGAAGACTAGGGAGGCCTATCTTAACTAGGCAGCTGACACACGGCAAGCAAGGAGACTAGCAGAAGCTACTGAAACACTTTTGAGGTTGAAATTGGAATTATGGAAAGGGAAGCAGCAGGGGATCATACAGACAGCATTATTTCATAGTAGTATTTAAAAGCTGTATCTGTAGTTACAGAAAAAAAGAAACAACAAAGAAGAACAAAAAGGAATTTACACCATCTACTTGCTTTCTGCCTGGAAAGCTTCAATTTTGACCATCAAACTTAAAAGCAGGAAAAAAGCAAGTTCAGACAGTCTGAACAGAGGCCCAAAATAACTTCAGCAGTCCTCAGCTTTACGAATAGTCCCAAGAGGCAAGAAGTATGCAATAAAATGATGAAAACATAACAGAATGGAGACTAGAAGGTAAATAAGCTGCTGTTGCTAACTCATAGCTAGCTATGAAGAAGTCAAAAGATGAGTTAGAAAGCGCTGCATTCATTTCTACACTATCCAGTTTGTGAACTAGACTCCTACCAGAAATTACCTAAGCATTTAGGATTCAAGAGTTTCTATGGCCCAAAAAAATGTTTACAAACACAGAAATGGTAATTTGAAAAGTACATATAGACTGCTTCAAAAAATTACCCTACCAATAACCTGTTTCAGGGCTCAAGCCCAACTTTTTCATAAAATTGATTTTAAAAGTATCTAATACAGGAATTAAAACATAGTACATTCTTTAAAGCCTTCACTAGTATCCAGGTTGCTGTTAACAGTGGTGCATGGAAACGCGTTCAGTGGCAGGAATAAGTGGAAGAAAAATAGAATGCTCAGAGCTTAGTAACTTAAAGAGAATGCAATGATGGATAAGATGACACTGAGTGCAACAAAATGCTAGAAAACAAAATTAAGTTAGCTTTGTTACCCCATCAAGAATTCTTTGCACTGTTAAAATACACTTTAAAGACAATTTATAGAAGATTGTATTTTTTTTTATTTCAGACAATTTATAGAAGATTGTTTTTTTTTTATTATTTCAGAAAGTTAAAAGGTATCATTTAAATGCCTCTTCAAGTTTCTACCCATCTGATACTTAAAGCATTAAAAAAGGTGACAGCTGTTTATTTTGAAGGAGTTTTCATGTAAAAGCTCTGCTGCCACTACAAGGATTCTGAAGATGAGATGCAAACTCAAACTGTTAAAACTTCAGCCCTCTAAATGGTTAAGCAGATGACAGGAATGCAGGAACTTGTTTTGTGTTGCTTTTGTGGTTTTGGGTCACCTCTTTGACTGGTTTTACCAACTCTCTCAGTAGGGATGCTTTAGGAATGCCTGCCAGTTTTTGTCACAGAAAACCAGTACAACCCCCAACCTCAAAGTAAGTATTTTAGTAGTGGTTTAGAGTGCTGTACGAGATCAATTTGGATACTATTCCTTCAGAAAAACTGTTCTCAACTTATTGATACAAAACACCGATTTTCAAACACATCATGGCCCAAGACCAAACACAATCCATAGCAGGGAAATTGAGACAGTATTGCCAGTTGTGGAGATGAGCAGATCATTGATAAAAATACTGAACAACACCAGGCCTAAAAATGTGCCCTGGGGAACTGGCCAAACCCTGCCCTTCAGAAGTCTGTGGTGGAGGTTTTGCTATCCTCCCTCCTTATCTCTCTAAGGATTGAGAGCTTATTCATTTCATGGTCACTAAGCCCAAGATGGCCACCAGCCACTACATCTCCTACTAGTCCTTCCTTGTTGGAACAGCAGATGTAGGGAGGCACTTCCCCTGGTAGGCTCACCTATGAGCTGCGTCAGGAAGTTATCTTCCATACGCGCACGCGCGCACGCACACGCGCGCACGCACACGCGCGCACACACACGCGCGCACACACACGCGCGCACACACACGCGCGCACACACACGCGCGCACACACACGCGCGCACACACACGC